>JAMKCH010040689.1:0-57727 GCA_023653785.1 Ophioderma brevispina | reverse complement strand
CTAGCCGTGCGGCGGATTGCCAAACAACCGATCCCCACATTCATGTGCGCCTGTCTATGCTTAGCATTTTACCTATCGCCGATATCATTCGGGTTTTCGCTAGATAGCCAGGCTGCTGCACAGACTGACCGAGAAAAAGGCGAAATTCCTTTGAAGAGAGTGATGAATGTAGTTGAATTTGCAACAATCTCTATAAGTCTCCCATCTTTGGTTCCACAGAGCATAATGGCAGTTTGTGCTCAGTACTGATATGACGCCAGTACATTAGCTGAGAGAAATTATTGCAGACAGAAGAGCTGCTCGCTGTATTATAGTTGCTGAAAAAAATATCGGAATTACCTGACGGGCAGAAGGTCTATAGTTCGGACAGACCACGTATCCTTCCGGTGCTGTTCAAAAATTTTAAGAACTCTTAAGGCCAAACTCTAGGTGGCTCAAGTGCTGGTCGAGTTTGTTAAACCCTAGAATATCGGCCAGTAAAGAGCCGTCAAAGGGGATGGGCTGCCGTCGCGTAGATCATTCACCAATACGCCGATGGAAGAACAAGCTAGCAGGTAGTGTCGGTTGGAAGCGGAATTTAGCACAGGCCAGACCGTGCGTAACACCCTAAACACGTATTTTGGACAGCCATATTTGCAGAACAATTTGGGGAGCAAGTGCGGATCGCGATAGCAATTATACAGAACTAATATTGGAGTCAACTTAGTTTGTTGAGCTTGCTTGGGCGACAGATGATCACATGGTGGGATGAAAGATCCAGGTTTAGAGGGGCACTCCCGACCAGACAAGAATACGAGACTCGTGTTTTTGAAATCTGGATTCCAAAAGGATTTCATTTGCGACAATAAGAGCAGCTAAGCAGGAAGCATTAATTCTAGAGAAGACAGAGAGGTGGACCTGCCTCTTGAGACCATATTCGATAGATTTGTCCATTAAAGAATGAAAGGTGGGCTCATTGGTAAGTACTTGCTGTCCAGATTGTGTCCTCGTCAAAGGGGTGGGGCAGTGATGATGGAAGTTGTTTGAAGTAGCTGATTGTTTTACCCCGGGATTTGCGTATTACAGGGTGAGTCAAAAAAGTCCACCCAAATGAGGGATTTTTTTATGAAAAACCTTAACAAAATTTCCAAATTAATTCCCGTGTAGATAGTCTGCTTTATATCAGCTTTCACAATATTTAATTTTTTTAAATCGATCAAGCCATTCAAAGGATACAGTTAATTTGTGAAGGTATCTATTTTCTGCCACCGAACAAATGTCACTCTTGACAGTACAACCCAGGAGACTCATTACTACGCAGCGTGAGTGACTTCAAAATAAATTAACATGTTGAATTTGTCCTTTTGGGCGCCGTCATTCAACTGCTATACGCATGACATGTGTTTGAATTATTCATGTACATGTGAATATACTATCTTTTAATGAACTAACAGGATAATTTTAACATGGCACATTTAATGCTTTAATCTGTTATCCAGCCCTATACACGTATTTTGGATGTTTACTACGTGAAATCTCGCAAGTACAAGAACTTAGGCTGCAATTATTGCTTCGTGTCCAAACATTTAATTTTCCATTTAAATATGATTTTACATCTGGGTTTTCATTGTTTGCAAACCCAACGATCATAACCATCCATTTTCATTTGGGGAGAGGGACCATGCCGATGTGAACCATTTAACTTTTTGGGCATCACTAAAACGACGTTTTGCAAAGGTTGAACATGGGTTAACTTGTAAATACTAAGCATTATATTACTTTCCCTATCCTAATAATTGGCCATGAGGGGCAAATAAATTGAGTTTGCGGAATCCCGCCCTTCCCCCTCCCACGACCCCTCACCCACAGGCTGCTTACGTTCTTTTACTGCGTTCCTTACATTTACTTCCAAATGTGATTAATGGAGAATAGCTGCAAACCCCACAGATGAACGTAAAACGCAAAGAGTACTCTTTGGGTTACCAAACGTGTAACTGGTTTTGAATGTTCGGTCTTACACAAGGGCACTTTCACTTCCGCAAGTGTAACTTTTGAACGGGTTTTTAATCAATTTAATGCCGTAATTTTTATATGAAGCTAACAAAACAGGGAATGTCCTTAAAAAAAATATATGATAAAATTAAATTGATTTATTTATTGTTTTTACAGGGGTGGTTGTACTTTTTTTGACTCCACTGTAGAAGAATTACTTATGCATGGCATCAAGACGGCTGGTTCATCTTGGTCGAGACACGACTTTACCTAAGTACGTAATAGGTATTGATGTATTGTTTGCACCTGCTAAACACAGTTGTTCGATATTAAATAAATATCCAATTACATGAACTAATGACCCAATGGAGGAGTTTCGGTATCTTAAAAATACGAACAAATGAATGAAATCTACAAAAAAAAAAAAGCCATATCAAGCTATTTCTTCACAATGTAATAAATCACGTCCCGATTTTTCTTCAAACGTCCATTTTTCCTATTGTTGGGAAATATTGTAAGTAAAGACCCGGGTAAAGACCCCTGTAAGTGGATAAACGTAACACGCCTTCTTTGTCAAGAACTATGATTTTTATGCTTTTTTTCCTAATAAAAGTCGGGGTTCCACTTTATAGGCGGTATAACAGCCTAATGGCATCGTCAAGACCGCTTTAAAATACAACGGGTCTGTTTTAAAAAATCTTAAGAAAAAAATAAAAAACTTAAAAAAAGCAAAAAATAAAAAAAATAAAAAAAATCAGCCCAATTTGAAATTTTAAAATGAACTTAAAGTATACTAGGCTTTAATTATACCGTTTACCTAAAACTGCATCTTAATAATATCCACACATGTATGCTAAAACTTAAGACTTATGCTTCAATCATTTACAATGCCCCATGACCATTAATTCACTGGCATCACATACTAAAATTTCTGTGTGTCTTTGTGTATTTGATAGAGTAGAGTACATGTAGCCACTACTCTGAACACAGACTTATTATGAAACTACTAATGGAACTGTGGGTCTTATGTGCAGTCTAGTGCAAGGAGCATTTGACCCTAGATAGAGTATGTGATGATTCATGGGTTATTGGTTAAAGAACGTGCAGGCAAAAGACGATTTATGAAAGGTGTGTATGGCAGTTATTTGGAACTGGAAAGAGTAAAACATTCCTACTTGTATTGCTCCCAGGAATTTACCCCCAAAGTTTTGTTCTCTCTGAATACCCATTTGTCTGTCTGAAAACACTATTGTTAAACTTATCTGTTTATTGCAGTTGATCAACTTCAATTAACATGTTAGAAACATTTAACTTAAGTGTTCACCAAAACTCCCAGGCCGCATGACGCTCGCATGCAAAAAATGACTCAATCACGGGCAAGTGTGTGAAAATCGTATGATTTTAGCATGATATCTGTAAGTTCCTTGCCGTTTTTCTCTAAGAAAAAAAAATACGGGCGCCTCCGTAACCACACTGGTACACCCTTGCTAAACACAGTTTTTCGATATTAAAATTAAACTACCCAATTAGCAAATCTCGTGGGCTGATAGCTCTGAGGGCGATGCGGACAGAGTGAGAACCAGAATTGGTCTATCTAAGGTTCCTTGCAGAAATGGGGCGACTTGGAAGCAGATCAGGGCACACTCCGGTGGTTGTGGAACAGCACCACAGACAATGGAACATCTCTTGGTCTGCCCAATGTGGGAGCAACAATGCACAAAACAAGGACCTGCGGTACAGTGGAGCAGCCAGACATTGTACCACCTCTGGCTGGATAATATTTGAGAATTAACCACTGGGGGTGAAACGATAAGAAGGAGAAGACGTATCTTAAAAATACGAATGAAACCTCTAAAACTGCATCTTAAATAATACCCACACATGTAGCTAAAACTTATTACTTATGCTCAATCATTTCAGCTCATTTCTACAGATGTGTAATTAAAAATGGGACGGTTATTAGCAGCATAATTTCAAAAAATAAAACTGAACTTGAGATAAAACCAAAAAGGCAATCCCTTCCAATAAGTAACTTGCCTTTACCTTTTCATTTACCTCTGCACACCGTGTTGTTAACTCTCCTGTTCATTATCTTACCTACACTGAAAACCAAAACTCCGCTTGCTTACAATTGGAAACTAGTAAATTGATGTCGATTTGTACTAATAATAATAGTCTTCAGGCCGTACTAATGATCTAACTGATATTAGCAGCATGAAACAGTTTGCTGAAACTAGATCATGTTAATAAGGAAATCGTTAGGAGGTTCTACAAAATTGTCCTATAGTATTAGCAGGGGCTTCTACTAGTTATCAAGCTAGTAAAAATGATGTCGATTCTTTACTCTTTGTTAATAGGCAGTAGGTTCTACTACTTTCACGAATAGTAAGGGCAATAGTAGGATTGGTAGGGATGTTGTACTAGTGGCCAACATATGCTCTGAAAGGTGGGTAAAATTTATGAATTGGCAGTTTACCTGGTTGCTTTAATTGTGAACATTCAAACATGTTTTTGTGATGTTATAGAGAGCATGGCAATTATGGATTCTGGAACTTGAGTCACATTGACGTGCATGAGGATCTCGGGACGATCCGTGACACCAGTCTACATAAGTCTGGCTACGTGCCTGTTCACAACCCCGGGATAGAAACACAACTGCGGAAGAGGAGACATTTATAGCAAGGGGTATACATGACAAGCCTATACACTACACCCAACAGTGTTGAATCACAGACCCTAGGGTCTTTGGGTGCAATGGTTATAAGGTGGTACCCATGCAGAATAGTCCTATACCAGCATGTTCATGAGTTCATCTTTTGCTTTTCCATCCGGCATGTACGGTAAAGCTTTAATAATACTCCTGCCTGCGACTGTCATCACTACTGATGACTATACACTTGCAATGAGAGTACACCTGCACGGCAATGTGACCTCAAGTCTCCAGGAGATCCATCGTCACTGACGCGTCATGCTCTCTCTAATCCATTTGAAAACATGTAAATGATCAAACAATTCTGAACCATGTAAAACTGCTAATAAACTTAGTCTTATTTACGCACCTTTAACACATTTTTTCAGAGCTCTTTTTGAGACGGCTGACGGGCTTCAAGACACGGGCAACGGGTAAGACAGTGGCGGGAAATGTTAGCGTTCTCAAAACAACTAGTAGATGTCAAGTGTAGTAGCAGATACATGGTCTGGACGTAGTATGATTAGTAGACCAAACTAGTTGGTTCAATAATGGTAGAACGTCCGGAACTAGATTTGCGATTTCTTTACATTAGAAGCCTTAGTAGCTCGTTACTAGTCTTTTAATTGACAGCGCCTTCTAGAGTCACTAGCCGGTCACAAAATTCTAGGCAGTTCAAAAAATCTAGATTCGTTGACTGAACTAACGAGTCTAATTGATAATTAGTAAAGATCCTAACATAACGAGTTTTGGTTATTGTGTATAAACTCTCCCATTCATTACTCACCCTTTACCTACCCTTACAAACGGAGTTTTACCACACTCCATATTGCATATCAGCCAGTATGGCAGAGACTAAAATCACTGCAATGACTTTGTTCTATGTCTGATGTTGCTTTATCATTACACACCCAACACTAAATTCCCCAAATTATTAGTGGGACGTAGGCATTTTTATAAGAGAAAAAAACATTTATGAAAATTGGAATCTAATGACATAGATTTCAGTAAGAATGGAACATAGTGGTTTCAATAGAGGGAGTGGAGGGGGGCAATCATATATGAAAATGACGGGGATCGGATTGACTTTCAAAGTGGGGGGATTCGCTGGGAACTTTAAGGGGGAAAAAGGGGGTTATTGGTGAGGACGGATAGCAAACTGGGTCAATCACTGAGCCTCACATTTTGTGAAAAAAAGGGGGTAATTCTCGGGCAAATTCTATAATTCCAACCCAGTTCAGCCTATATGGTGAAAGTGGGGTAAGTGCACTTAAACACATCTTTAAACACATCTGTTTGAAACTGAGCTGAATGACTTGGAAGCCATAAGGTCTAAAGTTTAGCATACATGTGTTGGTATTATTTAAGATGCAGTTTTAGGATTCATCGTATTTTTAAGATACTTCTTCTCCTTTCTTTATCGTGTCCAAACACAGTGGTTATTCTCAAATATGGATTCCAGCCAGACGTGGTGACAAGTTCTGGCGCTAATGAATTCCGCAAGTCCTTGTCTGTGCATTGTTGCTCAGCAGTGGGCAGACCAAGGAGATGTTCCATTGTCTTTGTGGTGTGCTGTTCCACAACCACAGGTAGGTCCTGATCGGCTTCCAAGTAGCCCCAGGTATGCAAGGAACTAGATTGCCAATTCTGGTTCTCAATTGTCGAGGCATTCGCCATTCAGAAGCTATCAGCCCACGAGATTGTAATTGGGTAAGGTATTTAATATCGAAAAACTGTGTTTAGCAGGTTGTAGCCGGTGGGTTACGGGAGGCGCCTCGGAATTTTTTTTTTCTTTAGAGAAAAAAGGCAAGGAAAATATACAGATATCATGCTAAATCAGCGTTTTTCAACACTTTGCCCGGATTGAGTCATTTTTGCATGCGATCGGCATGGTTTGACTGGAGTTGGTGACACTTAAGTTAAAGTGTTTCTAACATGTAATTGAGTTGATCCAACTGCAATAAACAGATAAGTTCAACATAGTGTTCCCAAAGACCAGACAAATGGGTATTACAGAGAGAACAAACTTTGGGGGTAAACTTCTGGGAGCAATACAAGAGAATGTTTACTTTCCAGTTCACATAATGCCATACACCTTTCATTAATCGTTCTTTGCCTTGCACGGTCTGTTACCAATAAACCCATGAATCATCACATACTCTATCTAGGGTCAAATGCTCCTTGCACTAGACTGCACCTAAGGACCCCGTTCCATAGTCGTTCCATTAATAAGTCTGTGTGCAAGAGTAATGATACATGGGATCTAACTCTATCAAAATAAACAAAGACACACAGAAATTTTAGTCTTGATGCCATGCCAGTGTGAATAATGGTCATGGGGCATTGTAAATGATTGAAGCATAAGTCTTAAGTTTGCATACATGTGTGGATATTATTTAAGATGCAGTTTTATGGTAAACGTGTCAGTATTCAAAGCCAGTTTACGACCTTTCAGTCATTTTTTAAAATTCAAAATGCTGTGATTTTGTCTATAACTTCGCCAATGTTCGGGGTATAGGGAACACCTTATATTACGTTCTTAAGAAAAAAAAACAGACCGGTGTATTTTTAAAGCGGTCGTGAAGATGTCATTTACGGCTGTTTCTACGCCTCCTATATAAGTGGAACCCCCCGACTTTTATTAGTAAACAAAGCTATAAAATCATATTCTGCCCAAAATACGACGTGTTACGCTTATCCACTTACAGGGGCCTTTTACCGGGTCTTTACTACAATAATTCCCAATACAAGAGTGAAAAAAAATGGAGTTTGAGAAAAAATAGGGACGTGATTTGTTTACATGTGATAAGAATAGAAGGAAATAGCTGAAGATGGCCGTTTTTTGTTAAGATTCTATTAATTTGTTCGGATTTTTAAGATTACCGAAACTCCATGGGTCATTAGTTCATGTAATTGGATATTTATTTAATATCGAACAACTGTGTTTAGCAGGTGCAACCAACACTCAAACCTTTATTACGTACCTTAGGTAAAGTCTTGTCTCGACCAAGATGACCAGCCGTTTTTGCTGTATGCAAAATTAAGTCTTCTACAGGGTTGAGTCAAAAAAAAGTACAACCAAATTGAATGGTTTCATGAAAACCCATCTATGGATTCCTATATTTCTCTTTAAAGTAACATTCCCTGTTTTGTAGCTTCATATAAAATTACGGCATTAAAATGATTTAAACCGTTCAAAAGTTAAACCCAGTTGGCCCGGAAAGTGAAAGTACCCTATGTGAAAGACCGAACATCACAAAAAAGTTACACTTGTGAGTACCCAAAGAGTACTCTTGGTTTACGTTCATCTTTGGGGATGTGCAGCATATTCTCATAATTACACATTTGGAATAAATGTCAGGAACGGCAGCAACGTAATGAGCCTGTGGGTGAGGGCGTGGGAGGGGAAGGCGGGATCGACTCAAATTATTGCCCCTCCTGCCCGAATATAGAGATCAGGAAGTAATAATAAATTGATAGTATTTTACCAATACCATGATCACCTTTGCAAAAAGTGTTTTAGTGATGCCCAAAAGTTTTGAAATGGGTCCCCATCGCCTTGGTCCTCTCCACAAATGAAAACTGTTATGGTTAGATCGTGGGTTTGCAAAATGAAACCAGATGTCAAAATATATTTAATGAATACATTTGGACCCGAAGCAATAATTTGCAGCTCATTCTTTTCAACTTGCTTGATTTCCAAGTAGTAGTAAAACATCCAAAATAAATTATAGGGCGGCTGGTTGGATGGTTAACAGATAAAGCATTAAATGTTCCATTTTAAATATATCCTGTTAATTTCATTAAATCGTAAAGTATTCTAACATGGACCTTATCATCAAACACATTGTCAGCGTATAGCATTGAATAAGGCGCCAAAGGAAATCAAACCTGTTAATTATTTTGACGCACTCACGCTGCGTAGTAAGAGTCTCAGGGTACTGTCAGAGTGACATTTGTTCGGGCAGAAAATAGAGACTTCACAAAAATAACGTATCCTTGAATGGCTTGATCGATTTTAAAAATTAAAATTATTGTGGAAGCTGATAGAGACTATCTAACACAGGAATTAAGTTGGTAAATTTTGTTAAGGGTATTTAATAAAAAAAATCCCTCATTTGTTGTACTTTTCTGACTCAACCCTGTAAATACGCAAATCCCGGGGTTACAAAGTAAAACACTCAGCTATTCAACAAACTTCCATCATCACTGCCCACCCTTTGACGAGGAAACCATGCTGGACAGCCAGACTTCCCACTGAGCCCCAACCTTCTTAATGGTACACATATAATCAGATATCTGGTCTCAAGCAGGCCGTTCTTCACCTTTCTCTTTCTTCTCTAGAATTATGCTTCTGCTTAAGATGCTATGATGGTCGCAAATGAAAACCTTTGGATAACGATAAAACACGAGCTCAGTCTTCTCTGGTCGGGGTTGGTTGCCCTCTACCTTGCTCTTCATCCCCAAATTTGCATCATCTTCGCCAAGCAAGGGCTCACAAACTCAGTTGACTCCAAATTAGTTCTGTCTAATTGCATCCCGATCCGTTGCTCACCCAAATGGTTGCAAAATGATGTCAAAAATACTTGTTGTAGGGTGTTACGACAAGTTCTGCCCTGTGCTAATTCCGCTTCCAACCGACAGCTACCTGCTAGCTGTTCTTCCCATCGGTGGTCGGTTATTGGTGACATGATTCTACGCGGACTGCAGCCCATCCCCTTTTGGACGGCTCTTTCCTGGCCGAATATTTAGGTTTAGATCAAAACTCGGAAGCACTTTGAGCCACCTAGTTAGTTGGCCTTCAAGGTTCTTAAAAATTGAAAGCAACCGGAAGAGATAGTGGTCTGTCCGCACATAGACCTTCCTTCCTGTCAGGTAAGTCCGATATTTTTCAGCAACTCTACTAAGCGAGCAGCCTCTTCTGGTCTTGCAATATTTCTCAGCTAATGTACTGGCGTCATATCAGTACTGAGCACAAAACTGCCCCGTCTGCCTGTGGGATTACCCAAAAGCTGGGGAGCACTTATCGAAACGATTGTTTCAACTACATTCACACTCGTACTTCCAAAGGAATTTAGCCTTTTCTCGGTCAGTCTGTGCAAGCGCGGGCTATCTTGCGAAACCCCGAATGAATCGGCTATAGTAAAATGCTAAGCCTAGAAAGCTGCGCACCTGAATTTGGGTGATCGGTGTTGGCCAATCGCGCACGGCTAGCGGTCCATTTTTGTTGGATCTGTGTAAATCTGTCTGAAGATATTCACTTGCCCTGGATAAGCAACCTCTCTTTGAAATATGTGCCATTCGGACGGTTTTATCAGAGTCTTGACCTCGAAATCTATCCAGTGCAGCTGCAAAGCCGCGCCGGTCTACTGATACTCCAAATGTTCCGTCCTATCCACAATAAAATCATCCAAAGTAGACTAACAGCGTTTCCAATTCAGCCAGCTAAAACGCACTTTCCAGCTGTCGCTCGGTTGAGGTTGAGGGTGCATTGCATAGTTTCAAAATGGCAAAACGTTTCAGACTACAAGCCACCTGGCGTTGAGAAGGCCCCGTTTATTCACGAGCAAAACATCAATTTCAACTGCCGCCGATATTTCAGACGCCAAATCAAGTGTCGAAAAGAACTTTGCTCTACTAACGCATCTAATTAGAAAGTTTTCATCCGTGTAACGGATAGGAGTCTTTCACGGTGTGACTTCGTTCAACCGTCTATACTCAATACAAGGGGACGCGTTTTGACATGTCGGTTTTATTTACTAGGGGAATCCCAGGACTAGTTTACTGAGCAATGGACAACCAGCTCGCCCACTTCCCTTTTAACTCTTGCTCTTTGTTAGGGTGATGACCTGCATAGCAACTGCCGAACCTGGGCGGACGTGTCCGATATCATGCTGTGTTTGGCAAATTACTCCCAATAGTCATATTCTCCAGTCCTGAGAAAACATTCCCTGGGAACTCAATCTTGCTAATTTCGTGACCTTTTCTATTTTCAGGCCAAAACCGTAGTCCAGGGCGCTCCAGAATTGGAAACGCAGGGACGAAAAGCAGAGTTAAAAATTGCGTGTTATCAACACCACGTTGAACTGGTGACATAACTCTTACACATGTATTTTCAGTTAGGAATTCGGGATTACTTGATCTATTAATACAAAAATATCCTACCTTCAATAAAGAGTTCTGCATGAATATAAAATTATTTCGGATAACTCGACAGTATAGTTATTAACTCTTCCTTTCGCCGCTGCTTTTCTGATTCTGAGCCGCCACTGACAATAAAAAAAAACAGTGCAATCAACCGCCGCAAAGTTCGCTCTTCCCGGATAACTTATGTTCACATTTCTTTCATTGATCAAAGGTGATTTTTTAAACAGATTTTTGCATTCACATATTTCAGTACTAGTCCTAAGTTGATGGCCTTCACATGCAGGGAACACACCTTTACAGTCATCTCAACAGTATAGAGGCTAAATGGTACTCTCGGGGGGACTCTCAGCCAACGGTCCCTAAAAATGGCAACTATTAAACATCAACAGTAAAGCTTTACCCCCCTACAATCATCTCATGCTCAGGTGGCACACCTAATGTCTGCGACTGACGATACCCTCAGATATAACGGTTTGTTTTCTATCGTACTGCAGGGGACTTGGACGTTTCACCTTTATTCAGCTCTTGACAAGCGGTCTAAAAGGAGATATGGTCCGGCAGGAAACATTGTCCGGGCCCCGGGAGGGGGGGGGGCCACTTGTATTCCAAGGTGGATATCATGCTCAGGTACAAAAAACGCGTTAATAGGGTCTCTTTGGATCAGGCGGGTACGGCGTTACCGTACATTGTTTAGGGTATCAAAATGTCAAAATTCAAAATAGGTTATGCTTTTCCAGTCGTAAAATAGTGTTTAGGTTAATATTTTGAGTACTTGTAAAAAAAAAAAAAAAAAAAAAAAAAAAAAAATAGTGGGTTTTGTTCCCGATTTCTTTTGACTTCACATGGTAGTTTCCACGGTGATTTAACCATTTTCAGCCTTATTTTAGCTTCTTTTCTCTATGTCGTGCGTCTCTATATATGTTATACGGTTATAATTTTGAGCTTCATTCATGTTCGCGTCCGTGTTAATTACACTAAGAATGATATAGGGTCGGGACTATGTGCGTAGAAGAAACAGACTAGGTTAATGTCTCTAATTATGTCAATCTCAAAAAAGTAAGATCATGGATATTTTAGGGCTGCTCTATTCAATGGAATGGCTGATATGCAGGGAAAAAAAACTGTCAACTGCGACACCCGATAAGAGCCATTAATTTCAAAGAATACGGAAACTTTAAAACAGACTTGAAATTTAAATGTACTAGAGTTAAATTTTACACTTATTAGGCTGTAGATAATGCGTAAAATTGATGCGTTTACACAAAAGAGTGAAATAACAAAAACTTCTATGAAATCAGTGTAAAAATTCTGTATCAGGCCAGTTACAATAGGAAGCCTATAGCCTGTAAGTGGTGTGAACATGCGAAAGGCACATTTTATAAACGTACTCGTTAGGGTTAAGCAAAATGATGTCATCAAAATTACTTGTTTTTTAGGGTGTATTTTAAACTGTCAGGCAAAATACTTGTTTAGGGTTTTAAAATTTAAGCCAAAACAATTGTTAAAGGGCTAGCAAATTCAAGCCCCAAGTACTTGTGTCGGTAGCAAAGTCAAGAAATACGTGCTAGGGTGTTTTTCTGCCAAGTGAAATAGCGCTGGCTTAGGGTATGTTTTGGAAGGCCATACACGAGCATGATATCCACCTTGGAATACAAAGTGGCCCCCCGGGGTTCCGGGGCCAATAGACGGACAAGGAAAAAAAGCGTGATGAAATGAAAGACTAATGTTGCGTGACCTGAAACGTTTGACCTATTCTTCACCATTGTATATGGCGGACTGTGAGCCGGAGGACTATTCGCCTGCCAACTGCAAAGTATAGGTTTAAAGTTCAATGGCCAGCGTTTGCGAAAAGTAATTTACAAAATGCGAAAGAATTAGCTCGCAGAAGAAGACATTGTGTAAGATATTAAAAACCAAGTTTTCCGGGGCCCCCCAACCACACCGAGGCCCTACGGCGGGTCCACTGGACCCAGGCCCATCCTCTGTTGGTTCAGAGGCGATACTGGTCGCCCATCCGCATCCCATATCAAAAATCCTTGCTATACACCACTGAAAGATAGGTTACCTAATGAAAACACCTTTGACGACAATAAAGGTACACCATTATTTTGCATAATTTATAGTATGGCGTTGCTGAAGTATTCTGACATAATACTTCTCAGCTCTTCTCCCATTAAAACTAGATTACCTAACATGAAACAGTTGGAAGCCACCCAAATACAATTTATTTCAGACAGTACATTGGCTTCATAACATTTGTTATTTTATTTAAAAATATTCAGTTTCTGAATTCTATTGAAAGTGAAACTCCCTCTCAGTACTCAGATAACACCGATATTTAGTAGGTGTATACAATAACATTAGGGGGCCCTCTGGTTGTTTAATTCAGTTAATGTACCTCAATGCTATTACGAACATTCAGTGCGGAAAGTCACACATGGTAACTGATGAATAGACAGGGTTGTCTAAAAAAATGTGCCTGTGATTGTGATTATCAGGGACTTCGCCTTTGGGATCACTCAACGTGAATTTTTGTAGTCAGCTGAGCTAGGTCAGTTATCCTTTTCCTGCAAAAAATTAGGAAACTTCATAAACACCTTATGCAAATATCGGAAGTTATGCAAGATCATGCCATTATCAAATTTCTGCCAATGTGGGGTTTACACAGTTAAGGCGTGAGAGGGGATGAAAGCAAAACTTTTTTACGTATAGGTCCTAACCTGCTAAACCCTAAATCGTATTCGAGAGCACCAATTGAAGAATGCATTGTATTATGCATCAGTATGACAGCAAACCAATCCAGAATGCTTTTTTATTACCCCAAAATACAAGCATTCTGCAATTAAGTGTCCATGGACTTTCATGATCCAAAATTCACTTTTAAACGACCCCTATTAACAACTTCATCTACCCCTCAAGAATGTCCATCATGCTTTTTTTGTGGTAAGCCAGTTGTGTAAGAAATCTCAGTTATGCGAATGGCTGTCTTTCCCCAAAGTTTAGTGCGGTTACAAATGGTACCCTCGGGGAAAGAGGGCGTCTACACTAGAGATTACTCTGCCAGGGTAGCTCAAGTGAAGTAGGGGTTCATGAAAGTCATCTATAGGAAGGCTCGTAGTAGGGCTTGCGGATCATCCCCTCAATCCAAATGGACACCTGTTTTACGGTTTCTTTGAAAAATGTCTAAATTTAAGCTAGTTAGATGAAATTTGACAAAAGTTTTCTTCTGATGATGAAAGCAAAGGGACAATTTGGGAGAGGGTAGGGTCCACTGGTTCGCAAATATCAACACAAGCGGAGAACCCCGCCTCCGAAAATGTCCACTTTCAATTTCACAACACCAAAATAATAGGATTTATGCATATGGACCTGTACGAGGAGTAAACTACAATGCTCCAATTTTGTGAAAGATATCAAAATAGGTATGTGTCCGAAGACTTCACTATGCATAGTTTATGTTAGTATGCGATTTATGGTAAGGAGAACTGGCTGAATGCTAGCCCAAAGTTTTCTCTCTTCACTCCTTAACTGTGTGTACTCCCATGGGCCGAGAAGTTGAAAAAGAATGACCTTAACATTAATTGCAATATTTGCTAATTGTTCGTGGAGTTTCTAAATGTTTGCAGAGAAAAAGAGGATTAAACCTGACTTTTATTTGCTAAATGCTGACAACAAAAATCTCACGGTGAGTGTGTTCAAAGAGGGCGCAATCCTGAGATCGCAGACCACAAAAAATTTTTTTTTTGAGACACCCTGATATATCTTTCAGGATTTATTGCAAAACGTATTAAGACAGGAAAAAAGAACTTTGTCTCGATTCTTTAGGCTAAAGAGCTCTGTGCTATGCTTTTTTGTTACAAAACAAGCTGTGACCTATGCGATATCTTTTAAAATTGTGGTGGTGTTTTTAGAAATATACAATATGTGCCCACTTCAAATGTACTCCTCTTTTGCTTCAAGGCATAAACCAAATTCACACAATGAAAAAAAAAACACTATAGCGAACCCATATAGCGTTCACTTTTTCGTTTGTATTTGTCCCACATTTAAGACAACAATTCGTGCAAGAAAAAGTACTGAGTATCGCTAAATTTAAATAAATAAAAAAACCTTTAAAATGTAAAAAAGTGAGAAAAATCGCCCCCCCCCGACATAGAGCTATTGAGCTAAATAAATTTTAAATATTATGTGCGAGGGAAGCTGAGACAAACTTGTTTTGCCAATGGAAACAAACACGTGTTTTTACATCACGACCACTGACATGGTGGGGTAAATGGTTCTTAAGTATCTGAAATAATTGACAATTGCATCCATGAGAATAATAAATTTCTTAAACAGCTGTTGAACATGTAAGCAATTTCAGTGGGTGATGCCCGGGTTCAATTGTTTAATTGAACCCGGGTAGTACGCGATGCGTATGAAGATATTTTTAGGTTGAATCGCTCGCGTCATACCGCGTTTGACGACATTCCGCGCGCGCCTGCACAATGTGGTCGTTCTCGTGCGTATGATCGTTGCGTTCAGCGGGTGTTTCCGATTGTTTTCACCGGGTGGTGGCAGTCCTTCTTGTTGTATTTAAGCTGTAAAGTATCCCGAAATTGGGTTAAACGATGACATTAAAATGATTAGTGCTGTGAAGAATGAGAATAAAGGTAGATTTTTGGAAGCCGATACTCTCTGTCGACGAATTGAATACGGCGACACCATTATTTTGCGTGGGAAGAACTCGCCTCCGGCCTCGTTCTTCTCCACTTAAAATTAATGGTATCGCCTTGGGTTAAATCGCCGTAAAGAGAGTACGGTTCCCCAAAATAATACCTTTATTCTCTTAAATCTCTGCGCCCTACTCTGTATTCCATTGGGTTTCATTCCGTTAAAGGGGCAAAAAGGGTTCGGAATTTAGAATAAACGCTGGGTGAGTTGGATTCACAACAAGGTAATCACTCTCTTAAAATTGTAGCAGATGAAGGTAACCTAACATTGAAAAGAGTCGGCTGCATGCAAGGCAATACAAATCAAGGATAAGCCACGGCAAGATGAAATCAAAAAACGCAGTGGCGTAAATTTCTTTTTGACATTGGGGGGATGGGGTTGATGAAAATTTAAGAATTAAACGGGTTTTGCTGAAAAGATGCATTACTAGCACAGGTGCGCGCGAAGCTAATATCATTAAATGTAATTGTAATTAGAACAAAATGCGCGCGAAGCGCGCGTAAATTTACCATTTTTAAACTATTATGGTAAAATATGAGGTTATTTTTGGTCAAAAACACATGAACAGGCATCAACATTGGGGGGGGGGGATGATCGTATTGACCATCCCCTCATCAAAATATTGGGGGGATTTTTTTTTTTTTTTTTTTTATGAGGGAGTCATACTTGCCTACGCATGCTTGTTAGAGCATCTCAAAATTTGACCCTAAATGGCGTAATCAGAAGAAGAGAATTTCAACCCGACTGGAGTAAGATTCTGCAAATCTCACACCTAAATGGAGTAACACACTCAAAACGACCCCTAAATGGCGTAGCACAATAATTTGTACCTTAACTTTGCCTTCATCATGCTAATTGTACACTGAGCTGTCAATTTTACTCAATAGGCACTATAGAAATACACACTGGAAACCTGACTGGAATTTTGGTTCTTCATTTATATAATTTAAATACTTCGAAAAGATCTCCAAAACAGTTACTCTCAGTGTGGTAAACCAGTTGAAATAATGACCCTAAACGTCGAAGATTAAAGGGCCTATCAGTGATTTGCTAAATCAGAAAATCGAAAAAGTCATCAAAAATCAGGTTTTTGCATGTCTGTAACAAGTACAGGTATCCTAAAATACCTTGCAAATGACAAGATCAAAAGCAACCTAATAAGGACAAAATCGAAAATTTTAGTCATTACTGTCCGCACGGACACTTACTAGTACTACAACACGTATTTGATTCGCGATTCATTTCTTCAAACACTGCCGTTTTCTTCCTCTTCTGCAAATTCTTCAGTTGAAAAAAATAACTTATGAGGATTCTGCAGACTTATCCTTCACTTTTAAGATATTCCTGCAAATTTGAAATATTTTGACTTTTCGGGTGGATCACTGATATTGTCTTTAAGATGAAAAGGTACCCATTTTTTCTGAAGACGTTGTCGACGTCACAAAGCCAAATTCCGACCTTTTCGAGTTTTTTTTTTTCTGACAAGCATGCGTTTTATATAGAGTGACTCCCCGGGCCCTGCTTGTTCGGTTTGGGCTCTGAGTCGCATTGGGCTGTGACGCCCCATCACTGATCACATTCTGTAAACTCCTGCCAATCGTCATATAGAAGGGCTTCGATAGCGCAAATAAGAAAACAAGTTGAAATGTAATAGCGAAAGATAAGCAATATATATATATCTTGAAAATGTTTCTATCTACAGGCCCACTCACACACACATAGTCCATGAGCTGCAATCACCGGATTTTGGGTTCGTTGCACCCAATTGGCGATTAATTTTCCCATATATCACCTTGAAGGGGATGTCCCCTGACTAGGATTAGGTATGTTAGCCCCCCCAAAAAGCTGCTCGTTAGCGCGCGTGTCCTGCCCATTTCAAAATGACCGCCATTGTTTTAAGAAAACCGCCATTAAAATTTCATTACAGATAGAAATTTCATCTAAGACTACACGGAATCAAGTTTTTTTTTTTTTTTTTTTTTTTTAAGCCAAAATTCGACCCTTTTCGAGTTTTTTTTTTTCTGACAAGCATGCGTTTTATATAGAGTGACTCCCCGGGCCCTGCTTGTTCGGTTTGGGCTCTGAGTCGCATTGGGCTGTGACGCCCCATCACTGATCACATTCTGTAAACTCCTGCCAATCGTCATATAGAAGGGCTTCGATAGCGCAAATAAGAAAACAAGTTGAAATGTAATAGCGAAAGATAAGCAATATATATATATCTTGAAAATGTTTCTATCTACAGGCCCACTCACACACACATAGTCCATGAGCTGCAATCACCGGATTTTGGGTTCGTTGCACCCAATTGGCGATTAATTTTCCCATATATCACCTTGAAGGGGATGTCCCCTGACTAGGATTAGGTATGTTAGCCCCCCCAAAAAGCTGCTCGTTAGCGCGCGTGTCCTGCCCATTTCAAAATGACCGCCATTGTTTTAAGAAAACCGCCATTAAAATTTCATTACAGATAGAAATTTCATCTAAGACTACACGGAATCAAGTTTTAAACTTCTTGAAGGGGGCTTAACCATCTAGGCATCCAAGATGGCCGCCACAAGGAGCATGTTCTGCTAAATGAACTTAAAATGGCAAATTGTTGGGATAAGAACCTGGATGATATTTTGAGAGTTCCATAAAGAATTTATGGCATTTATTTTTTGCGCTCAAGCTCGTTGTTCAAGATGGCGGTGATTATATTCCCTCTAGGGTACGTAAATCAGGAAGAAAAGCAGCCCTACCCATATTTTCGACGTTATTAAACAACACTATCTAATAATGACCCTAAATCATTTCTATTCCAAGATGTAAAAAATATTAAAGCGGGATATTGACTTGTCCAAGAGAATGCGGTTAACTATAACTGGTTACTACTTGGGTCATATTTAAACTGACTCTACATATCATATCAACCTGATACAATAAAATCATAATAAGTGGTGTGGACTGTATTTAAGGACTACTCAGTGCCGCCATAGGTGTTTCACAGTAAAAATAAAAAATATGCTTATGTAGAAGTGAAAAAGTTGTCTCTATGTAGAAGGAAAATTTGAATATGGTGACCTAACTTTCTTTCGAGCATAAGTGCTATCTTTGTTTCTGACTTGTCCCATCGGCTCCTTCATTTTATCTACTGCCGAGATCATCTTTCTTCCCAGTGGCAACTCGTGTTGAGTAGTCTACAATTGTCCAAATAGTTTTCCTCATGGTTCTTATTATGTCGAAACAGATGTGCAAGGATGTTTTTGTTCTTGATTTAGGTGCTCTTAACATATCTCATACATTCTAATCCCAACAATTGCCAATTGTAGTACATTAACAAAACATGCTTCCTTCCGGCAGCCATCTTGGACGCTTAAATGTTTAAGCCCATTTCAAAAAGGTAAAACTTTATTTCCTTTAGTCTTGGGTAAATTTCTATAATGAAATTACAAAGGCAGTTTTTCATAAAATAATGGCGGCCGTTTTGAAATGGGCAGTGCACGCTAATGTGCAACTTTTCGAGGCGGAAACATACCTAATCCTAGTAAGGGGGGGGGCACCCCATCAAGGTGATATATTGGAAAAGGTACAACTGGTGCAACAAACTCAAATTTTAAGGCCCGTACAGAAACTGGCTCATAGACTACTACAAGTTGGCTTGTAAAGTATTTCATAAGGGCAGCAGATTTTCTGGCAGTGACGGACAAGGTTATTATCAGGATGTGAGTAACCTCACTGTACTTTGAAAATATCCTTTGGGGATCAGAATGATAAACTGTTATGTTGAATAATATACAAAATCTATCAAATAAGACCATCTCAACCAAACTCTTCAATTTATGCTTTAAAGTATTTGAGTCAGACGTGTTGTAGTCAAACCTCTTTTCTTTTTTTGTTGCAAGATAGAGAGCCGAAATTGCCAATTTATTCAAAACTTTCCAGTGCAGAATAGGCACATCTTTCTTCACATAAAAGTGAAAAGCGAAGAACAGGTGAACCTATTCGCTGCATTCTTCTTCATTCAGTGCAAGTATAATAAAATACATACAGTAGCACCTCCATAATACTAACCATGTCTCTCTGAGAAGGTATGTAACGTATGTTGAATGGAGTCTATACACTAGAGAGACGACCATACAATAACGCCTAAGGTCTACGTATAGCCAATCCGGATACTACTGTTGACAACTGTTTCAACCAGTTTCCTGATCGTAATTGCTTCATCTCTGACACGATTCTTTAAGGTGTGAACTCCCATGGGTACCTTCTATTCCTCTGATACGGAAATAGTCTGCATGAGTAGAGTGGGCTGAATCGTTTACGATACATGCAACCTCACGGTGCAACTTTAAGTTTCAAATAGAAGATACTAATTCCGCCCACCTTCCCTACTGGGCTTCCATTTGACACCCTTCCTCATGAGTAGATTCATATATTTTATAAGAATGTAGGCTTATTTATCCAATGAAATACAAAATTATGTAAGCAATAAGAATAGATTTATTTCTCTCTTCATTGATCACATTAATTTTCAAAATAGTTTTGCATGAATTTGTTTAGGTGTCACCACGGACAAAGTCTTGGTCCGGACAAGGTAACCGCTCTTACCCAATATTGCTTCAAATGTGTTCGCAAATCATATGGAAGATTTACTTGTCTTTCTTCCACTAAGAATAAGACCAAAATTTACATAACTTACTCCATTGTCATTCCCTTCGATAATCACACCTAATGTTCAGACTTTGATCGGTACAGCATAGATAAGGTTTAAGATTTTATTTGCAACGGTGAAGTCCGCTATCAGCAGTTAGTATGCCCTCAAAACCTCTGGGCTTAAGTGTAAAAATGTTCTTCTATTATAAAGCGTATGTGATGGACTTTGTTATTTTCAAAGTCACCATCAGTGATATACTCTATCAGACAATCGAAAAAATCATCATAAAGTACATGTATCCTAACATACTTTGCAAATGATACGACCGAAAGCAACCTAAAAGGGCAAAATTGGCTATTTTAGGCATTACTGTCCGGACACTTACTATATACAGCACATAACTGAATGGAGATTCATATCTTTGAACACCGCCATTTCCCGTCAATTCTTCAGTTGGAAAAAGTAGTTTATGAGAATTCTGCAGACTTATACTTCAATTTTAAGCTATTCCAGCAGATATCAAAAATAGTTTCTTTCGGGTGGATCACTGATAGTGTCTTTAATTTTGTTAGATAGTGTCGGGCATAACGGAAAAGTACGTAAAACAGTGGTAACAGTGTGCAAGCAGTAGGGCAAGCAGTAGGGTAATGAGGACCACCCCTTCAACTCTAGAATAAATATGAAAAAGCTGGGTTTTGGTGACTTTATTCAAAAGAACATGGCTAGTAAGTAATTTGAGGTTTGCCGTGCGTGTGATATGCAAGAATACCGTTGGCATGGTTGGGGTCATTTTAATTTGTCGCAATTTCTTGTATTGCAAGCACACTTTTTAAATCCATATCCTCTTTTAAAAGAATACTCATGGCATACCATTGCTCCTATAAAGTGAATTGTTGGTTAGAGGGTATTTGTCAGGCACATATCAAGGGTACTTGCTCGCGTGTACTTTTGATACAGCAATAGGGACCTATGTGCAACCACAATGGTAAAAATTGGCTGAAACAAATGGATTAGATAGGACAGACTTATTTCCACGTCTTATCTCTTTTTATATTTATTATCTGCCTTCGAGAGTGTGTATCAAAATGATGCCAGCTCAATCCAGGTTTCTCATATCAATCCTGAAAATTCTGGTAGTATTTCTATTTGATATTTATCTAAAATTGCTACTTATTTTCTTTTGTAAATCACACATGTTCGGTGCATAAATTAAGTAAATTCATTTGATTTATACGCAAACAATACAGACTATTGTGTATTGGAAAGGGTCTTCTTTAAGAGGACATAATGACATGAACAAATATTTAGACATAATGAAATTGACACTTACTGAAATCACTTCCACAAATTTGAAAACCATTTGGATGTTTAAATTCTGTAAAAACAGTAGAAACAACCAGCGTTTGTAGCAGTTCGTTGCAATTCCTCTCACAGAAAAGGTGTCCCTTCTAGAATTTACAATTTATCTAGCATGGTTTGTGAGACAATTCAAAAGCATTCAGACCGGGATTCATACATTGTACCTTCAGGCTTGTAAACAATACAGACTATTGTGTATTGGAAAGGGTCTTCTTTAAAAGGACATACGCACGAGGGGTTACGCACGAGTTTGTGGAACGGCCCCCTTGTCTAGTTAAAATTTCAAAACAAATATAAAACCACGGGAGGTCTTATTTTTACCTTGGGTACGTCTCGTAACACAAAGAAACAAATATTAAAATTATCGTACAGAATGGGTCATGAAGAAGCCATTTAATATGTTGTTCTTTTATTCAAAGAAACGTATAGAAACATTGCCAAATTAATCACGTTTTTAATTAGGTTATTAAAAACAACTGCTGATCAGTTTCGATAACATTAAAAGCGCCATGGTCCGATCGCTAATAGCCTCGTCTCCCGAAACCCCAGATTTACCTGAAGTGGTAATATGAAGAGTAAGTAAGTACTATTTTTCTCATTTACCCTTGAAATCTTAGGGCTAAATGATATTTGGTTTGGATGTTATGAGCGAAAATGTGCCCCATTTTGGTCGACCAGTATATATACTTAATGAAACCATCTATTTTGATATATGTCCAACGATCGGTAAACGTTGGTTATACCTCACTAACCAACCACACGGGATATACAGGTCACATGATGTACATCACCTAATGAGACCACTAATAATTATTCAAGAAATACAATACGTTGTGGTATTCAATGTAACTCATGGATCAGAAATACACCTACACAAGAGAAGAGCCTAGCGTAGGCATATACACTAGTTCTAAAGCGGCATTGCAAATTTTCAAAAAATATGGAATTTCTTTAATTTGCTCTTGGACGTCGAAGAATACAGATATATTTCATGCACAAAAAATACCACCATGCAACATATTTGAGCCTTAATATAAGGCGTCCAGTATTTTTAGTCTAATTTGTGAGCCTGTTGTAACTTTAAACCATGAAACCATTTAGAAATCCAATATAACTGAGATGATTTGGGCGGTCATTATGGTAGCCATCTTGGATTTAAGGACAAGTTCGTAATCGGGACAATCCCCAGACAAAGTACAAAGCTCTTGAGCCCAGGAAGCCGGAATGACCGAAACAATCTGAAAAAAAAGGATCGATATAGATCCAAATAAGATAATATTTGTAGACAAGTTAATGGGTTTTTAATGTTATATTTCCTTATCGAATCATGTTTGATAAATGATGATGAAAAAAAAATAGCCGCCATCGTGGATTCATTTTGAATTAGAGCAAAGATCAGGGTGGGCCTCATTCTAATTTCAAGGTTGTGAATCACGAAATGTTCCTTAAAATTGATAAGAAATGATTGGGTCAACAATTTAGAATGTTCACCGAAATATGCAGTTCGCACTTCATCTTAAACGTAGTCTCTCTGTTGAGGTGGCTTGCAATGACCAAGTTTAATGGCGTCGTAAGTCAACGATGACAGGATTGTTCAGCAAGATTTGAAAATGATAGCTTTGTACCTTCCATGATAGCAAGTCCGTGGGATATTTCCCTCAGCACAAGTCTCTCCTTTAGATACGCTTTAGATTCTTCCGAAGATACGCTATCCAGCAGTATACAAGATCAGTACCGCCGAGGGGGGGGGGGTCGTCAAAGGGAGTAATGACCTCGGCCCGGGGTCCTGGGGGCCGGGGTCCTAGGGCCCCGGGGTCCTAGGGGCCCGGGGTCCTAGGGGCCAGTATAAAAAATTAACGTTCAGCCCTTGCGGTTTGTGAAAAAAAGTCAGAGGGAGAGAAAGCGAGAGATGGGGATGGAGAGAGAGAGAGAGGAGGGAGATAGAGAGAGAGAGAGAGAGAGAGAGAGAGAGAGAGGGAAAGAGAGCGAGAAAGAGAGAGCATTGTCGGATATAGGGGCCCGTTTCCCCTCATGCGACAATGATACCTACTTACGTTGAGAAAATACTCTGTAACCCACGAAATTTCCCATTTTTTTTGCGCTACGCGCGGATTAATAAATTAGTGCAGGGCCTCTCTTGGTTTGAGAAATTACACAAAACAATTAAGATGTTGTTTATAAAACGGTTGGTCATGAATTATTAAGTGGACTACATACCAATTTTAAATTGTTTCTATCAAATATAGACGAGAAAATGTGTTTTGGAAAGTGAACATTGCAAGGTTTCCTGCACCCGCCACCGGGCCGCTTCATATATGAACTCTCCATGAACACTTTATATTATTATTGGAAACAAACTAAAACCATCAGCTGTATTGTACTTTTTAAAAACCGTTTACCATACCTCTATCATTAAAAAGTGAAACACTTACAAATTTCTATTTGTTTCTATCAAATTTTCATTATATAACATGTGTTTTGGAAAGTGAACATTGCAAGGCTTCCGCGCTTGGCGCGGGAATAATTCAAACAAAAACACCCATTAAGTCGCATCGATCAACTACATATCCACACCCCGTGCCGCGTCCATGGCCGCTTCGCAGCCACTGCAACTTCAAATCCCCCTATGGGATTCTGGTAAACGAAGGTGGTAAAGGGGGCCCCGTAACTTCAATGTTCCCCCGGGCCCGCAATTTCTCTCGGCGGCCCTGTACAAGATGACACTAAATCCAAGATATTTCTTTTACTATAGACCAGGAACTTTAGGTTCTGTGTAGCCAGAATGTGGAAATAAATAAATTATTGCCATATCAAAAGTACTCATGTCCCCCTTGTGCTAAATGAGGAATAAGGGGATAAGGTTTACATGGTTTATAGAAAGGTGTAAAAAATAAAAATGATCCAATTGAGATAAATCATCGATTTTTGCATTCTTTTAGTCTCACTGATTAAAAAATGTATAGTTTGTCTAACTTTTGAAAAAGGTTTAGGAATATAGACCAGTTAACATCCTACGTCACTTCTTTTGTTGCCTGCGAATCCATTCCTGCGAATCGTTATGGCCCATAGTATTAAAACTCTAACAGATACAATTGCCCAGTGTGTTACAGTGAGGCCGACCAATTTCAAGACACCAGGCCCTAACATGTTTACAAACATTGCTGTTAACTGGTCTATAGGCAAACAAATTTCAAGATCATCATGGAGGTAAAATTTTAAAAACAGTGGTCATATTATGGAGAAAAATCATTCACTCCATCTTCATCTTTTAAATATTGACCTTAGGGCAGCGGCTTGTGATATTACATAGATCCTTAAGTAAATTGTCATAATGAGCATTATAACCACCCATGATAACCATGCAAGGAAATTCAAGGAACTGTTTATATACTTTCAGTTTATACACGACAAGATGAACACATGGGCATGCTTTTGAAAAGAATCTGATCATTCTGAACCTTTACTCTCATATGACCTTCATTTTTTTATATAATAGTTAATAAACCATTAATATGTTTTTAATTCCTATGATACGACACAAACGGTGGTATACATTTGAATACAATTGGAACATTTTAAAATTCGGCCCACAGAACAAACTTTACCCCTTGGAGGATATTTTGGTGTTGCTTTGCACAACATTAGGAAACTATCCTCAAATTTATCTAAATTTTTTTGCCATTTTCTTCACCATGATGTACTAAGATGTTTTAACATCTTAGAAAATTAATGGCTTTTTGTGAGAATAGACAAAATTAATAAAATATAGCAATAAATTGAGTGTTTGATACAGTCTAGTATTTTTCATGGTACCTTTTTAAAAACCATGGATATTCTCATTCATTTGTCCAGGGAAATGAATTCCGGATTAAATTACATGCCACCATATAACTGGTTAGAGAAACATTTCTTAATTCTAAAAAGTGTTTCTATACATAAGTCAACATATTTGTAGCCACCCTATAGGTCAAAGTTATAATTTATAAATTTATAATGTCACAATTGCCAGGAAAATAAATGTAGCATTGGAAAATTCAATTCCAAACAGTCTTGTTGTCTCGGCCTTACTCCAGGTTACAGCAAAAGGTAGAACCATAAAGCACACTCGTTGATGAGGCCTTTGAAGACTTACCATCCTTTTCTTTATTGTTCTTTGTTAAACATTAGTTTCTTCATTATATTCCTCCCTGGCATCGTGGAGGTAGTGGGGAATGGGAAGGGGAAACTGACCATCCCCATGAAAGCTTTATCCACACAGTCTGGTGGCTCTTCCCTTTGTTTCAACAGTAATTTTCTTAAAACATGACTTCCATGATTATTGTCGCCCTGAGAGTGAGTTACCCCCCCCCCCCCATTTTCCACACAATTTGATTTCTGGTGTTTCACTATTTGAAAAAAAATATTAATTAGTTCAATGCATGATAATGCATTCACTCGGATACAATATTCTTTTGTCTGAAAATAGTTTAATCCCACAAGATACCTCATACCTTTAGTTTCTTGAACCTTCAATTGAAACTATCCCAAGTAATATTAACCTTTGTGTTCAATTGACAATATCTCAAGTTAGGATGCATCAAATTGAATGGAATAAAAAACGAGGATTTAGCTTAGGAATTTTTAGTTTCATTGTATATTTTTTTCTTTAGCGCTTACAGAACCCTGTTTGGTTCTTTATAGAATCTTTTTTCTTTCGAAGAGTCATTCATAAGGACAAAAAGTTCTTATGTTGTACTGCCACTAGGTGAATTCAGTATCACTCAGCGAAACAAAGTGCTGCAGTTGTGACATCAAAATGACATTGCTTGGATGAGCAGAAACGTTCTCTTCAGACCATGGCTGCTAAAATAATCCTCTGTACAGTTGACTTTGATTGTATTACCAGAACGTTGTACTTCGTATGTTTGAAATAACATAAAAGCTATCATTCAACAAATGCCAAACCATATCATGCAACCTTTAAACAGAATGAAATGTTTTTACCAGGGCTGAATATATCTAAAGCCCTAAGTTTTTACAAATCATGACTTAAGAAAGTGTTTTAACATTTAGCTGTCCAAAAAGGGTGTTAAACTATCCTATCGAAATTGACAATGTACAATGAGTCTCACGTTTATACTTACATTGCATATACCTTAAAAAGACTATGCCGATGGCGAGATACAATGATGTTCCTTTTAAAGCTATAATAGTCCCATGACCAGTAATAAATGAACTTCAATTTTGATGCAAACGGATAAAATCTCAAGTATAGTAAACGACGTTGACGGCTTAGTAAAACACTTTTAAAAGATAACCTTATAAATTTTCAAGAATCTGGCACAAGGCGTTCAACGTTTGTGACTTGTTTTTGCTACAGTTTTTAAAGAATATAATATATGCTTATTACCGTTGGTATTATGATTTCATTATAATGAACTCAAAGATACACAATAAAAAGACGTTACAGCTGTTTCAATACTTGCTGGAAATGTGTGCTACTTTTGACAACTGGAATTTGTATCATAATTCTATGCAAATTATGTGAAAATCTAGTGCGAATCTTTAAAAGTTGAGCTTCTATTCTAGAAAAAAGGTTATTTCTTCGTGTACATTTATGGACATTCTGGCAGTTAAGAGGCTATAATTGTATTATTTGAAACGTTCACGTATAGTGAGACCTTTCCGAAGTCGTCGTATAGGAAATATCATGAAATTTTGACCGAAATTGGTACCCTAAAAGATGGAAAAAAGAACACTATCATTTATACACAAAAAATACTTACTATCCAACCTTAGTATACACTATCATCTCACAAATATGTATGATAGCTATACCCATGTAGGGGGGAATCAAGGATTATACAGGGGTCAAAATTTTAAACGATACAATCATGTTGAAAAGCACACCATATGTGTTCGTCGGATCATAAGGTTTTAAGTTTTTATTATAACCCTCATGAATATTCATTGATTGTTAAAAGTGCCTCACATGACCACAAATAGTTCAACCAATTGTGAGAAAGAAAGCGAAAGAGAGATCAGAGGGAAATAGACGCTATTTCCCCTTTGGCTTCAGAGGGAAATCAAATAGTCAACTATTTCATTCTGTCTCGATATGCGTGTTATCAGACAAGTTCCTTTATCGGTTCTTTCGCTGTGATCAATACGACTGTTGGCATGAGCTCGATGTAGAGACTCTTACTTGAATTTCTCAATGTATGTGCATTTGTATATTAGTAAAAAGTTCTCGCCATGGTATTGCTAATTTTTAAGGAGTGTGAATATTCTCTGGACACTCCTCGCATGTTTTCTGCCTATAATTTTGATCAGTGACATTATTTGTAATTGTACAAGACCAATGAATGAAGTTGGTAGAGCGCCTTGAAAAAGGCTATAATATATATGGCTATTCTTTGAGCCGTTTGTTAATTAGGCGGTGGCAACAAGTATATGAAAATCCTCACTTTTTGCAAAGATTGAGTGCGCCATTCTCACACTTCCCACCATATTTCAGAATGTTCCTCTAAAAGTTGGCTAACAATTTTGTTGGGTAGTTTGAAGGTGCTGAATTTTTGCTTTTTATTTCACGACCCCCAAATTACCTAAAAAACCTGTTTGCCAACTTTTAACTTGAAATACCAGCAACATCTTATTGAAGCACAAACATTGAAATCTGGAACAGACAAAAAAAGCAGGCCCATCAGTGACTTCCTGTTTGAGAATAGAATTTACATTAAGAAACCTTGAATATATGATGAGAGGTACGAGGTCAGAAGATTTACATAAGCTGGGATTCTGTTACGAAAATTGTTCTTTTTTAAATTTAGTTGTAATTTGTTTTCGGGATTATTAATTCATTAAGTAGTTATGTATGATATGGAACACAAAGTTACACAATTAGCAGAAGTAACGGTATTAGCATCAGGTATCTACGAACTCCCATTGACTACTTCGTAAGAACGTTAAAGTGAGGTTAATGTGGGCGGCTCAAAGGCTAAGGTTGACCTACTTTGGCAAGATGTATGAAATGTCAGGCAATCACTCCTGAACTTTTTCATTATGCAATTAATTAATCATTTAACTCCAATTTTTATTAAATATATTCTACATTTTAATACGTTTACTTACGCCACCGAAACAATTATCTTAAATAAACTTTAGATTTTAGCACTTGTCCGTAAATGTCACAAGTGGCCCAGATCAAAGTATCAAGTTCAAAGAATAGAGCTATATGTATTTTACAAATGAACCTAAATGCCCCTTACACGGCCTCTGGTGTTGAAGGCAAATCACATGACTGGATTATGAAATTTCTTAACCAATCGTTTGACGTGCGTTGTTGTCGACGACACAGAATCTAACTGGTGTCCAGTGGTATTCGGGGTTCCTCAGGGATCAGTACTGGGGTCCGTTCTCTTTCTTCTATTCATCAACGACATTACTGATACGGTAACATCTAGAGTCAGACTATTCGCTGATGATAGTGTGGTCTACGCGCAATTGGTCGCCTAATTCTGTCCCCTTTCCCTAGTTTCCGCATTCCTTTGTACTGTGCACAATCGGTTTCTTGGATAGAGCAAAATGGCCGCCGTGCATTTTCAGGTTTCCTCTCGTTCGAGCGGCGATAGCCTATCCAGTGTGTAGAGATCAGTGGCTAAATGCACATGCTACGTTTATATGCAAGTAACAGGGGAATTGGACTCACCTTTGAAGCAAAATTAGAACAATAAAAATTTTACTCCTAGTATGACCTTGAACCATTACCTCATATCTATTTAACCGCAAATCGTACATAAGCCAAACTATACCTTTTTAACACAATTTCTAATACTTAAAAAATCCCCAAAATGGATTTTACGGGGTTTTGGATAAGTAGTTCTACATATTCTGATGCGTTCCTCAGAATTTCGAGAATATTTGAAATCATACAAATATGTTGGCATTCATTTTAAAACAACTCTAATACTTAAAATTATCACCCAAACGGATTTTAGCAGATTCTGGATATTTTGTTATATGGCATGTGCTTTCCATCTAGTATACAATCATCTCTATACTATTTTCCAGGTCAAAATGCAAATTGACCACAGTAACAACTGAACACACTTTGCAAAATTGGTCATTGTAACATTAAACAGAAAGATTTGGATCAAAGTATCTGCTTAAACAAATTTGTCTCCTATCAGCACAGGAAATGCTCATCAGGGCTTGTCAAAACAATAGAGAAATCTAGTTTAAAAAAAAAAAAAAAATTGTTTATTTGTTTATCAACAGTTGAAAGAAAACCGTTTATTTGTTGTTCGAAAAGCAGTATTTCTCATAGTGTATCAGTCAAACAAAAACAAAATTCACCAACGATTAACAACTACAAAAATGTACGTAATTAATATTTTTTCGTGAAATGTTAATACAATGATGTACCTAAAATAAGTTTTAAAGTGTGAAAAACAGTTTAATTTTTGCCTGGGTGACGGAACTATTTAAGAAATAAAGGGTTTCCAGTGTCATTTATGGGCGAATAATGTGTCCGAGGTCAGAAAAACTAAATAATGGGCGAGGCGCAGCCGAGCCCATTATTTGAAAGTTTTTCTGGTCGAGGATACATTACGAGCCCATACATGACACTGCAAACCCTTTATTTCTATTATATTACCTAAAACAGCTTCATTTAATTGGAAAATGCATTGGCGACCCATTATTGCAGAATAATGGGCAGTAAGCTGACCAATCAGAATGCTGCATTTTCAATAATGGGCAGCAGAGGTAATATAATTTGAAAGTTGGGGTTGTAAGTCCAACTCGGCGAATAAGCATTATTTAAGAGGGGATGTGTCCCTCAGAATTTGGAGAATATTTGAAAATTAAGTCTTTTAAGACTTAATTTTGCCGCATTTGGTGAACCATTTTCAAATGATTTCTGCCGATATTGTTTTCTTAGTACAAGACTCAAGACTCAATTGAGATTTCATTTACTATTTATTTCCATTTTTGAAGCTTATTGCAGTATTTCCTTCAAATTTGCACCAAGTATGTATGATATGAAACATAAAGTTACATTATTACCAGAAGCAACGGTGTTAGCATTATGTCCCTACGAGTTCCCATTGATTACTTCGTAAGAACGTTAAAACGAGGTTAAAGTGACAGGATTAAATGCTAATGGTTGACCTACATTGACAAGAAATGACAGACATTGAAATGTCAGCCAATTATTCCTGGACATTTTCATTATGCTATTAATAATTTAAATTGAAATTTGATTCAAACTATTATATATTTTAATACGATTATTTACGCCGCTGTCTTCCCCAGCACGTTACAAAACCATAGTACCAATGGTGCAGGGGTCAACAGCACATATATGGTATCTGTTGAAACAAAGGTCTCAAATAAACTGTAGATCGAAGTATCAGTGTCATGCCTAAGTTCAAATGAAATGAAAATGGGGTCTTAACAGCCTTACGTGCGCGTCACCTCCAAGATGGGAGTGCCCCCCTGGCACTTACACCAGGCTCCTTGTACGAGTACAAAACATTATCCTGGCGTGAGCACATGACCAAAGCACAATATATCCCTCCAATTTCATCTTCTGTTGCCCAGCGCCAAGCACGATTTGCTGGTCACTGTCATCGTGTGAATGATCAAGTAGTCTCAGACATCACATGTTGAAGGTTACCATGCCAAAATAGGGGTCCGGGGGTCGTGGCCCCTTTAAAGTTACAGGAGGAGATTTTTTTGAGGATACAAATTTCTCTCAAATTGTACTTGATCGGTTGTAGACCACCTACCGAGAAGATTTCGAAGGTTTATTGGACAAACAAGAAGGAAAGAAAACCGCCAACGTTGTTTTGAACTCGCCTGCTATCGTAATCATCCCTATAGAAAACCATGCTTTGAATTTCTGTCGTGCACGACAGAAAATACTAAATATCTTATTACATAAAGACGCCGTATTCCGCCTATTCACTTTCAGGTGTGATCTAATACATTGGTAAGCATTCCAAATATGCATAAAACCTGGGTTCGAAAAAAATTGAGGGCGCTTCTCTCTGGAAATGTCCTTGTGTATCTTTAACATTTATGCACAGGATAACAGTGCCATAGGATACCGTGTGTAACAAAAATTCCGGATCGGAATTTTATAACAAAGTTGTAATTTTCTATAGTGAAGCATTCGATTTGAGCTTAGTTATTTCACACAGTGATTAGCACATGGACAAGCATTATGTATATGCAAAAACACGATTTGTTTGAAAATTGAATGCGTCCTCATCGGAAAATCTCAGAGTCAGCCCTTAAATAGGGCTGAGCTTCACTTTTAACCAATCAGTATAATGGAACAAGACAAATATTTAATGGTGAATTGTGGAAAAGTCCCTCTATACCTTATTCACCAAAAGTGAGGTTGTTCGACACAACACACATGTCTATTCATGAAGCGATCGTGCATACAAAAAAAAAAAAAACTCAACACAAACAATTTTACACGACCTACCCTTTTCACGAATCTTCTTGTCCCTTTGGACAAAAATAGTCAATTAAAAGATGGCCCCTTCGCTCCTTACAGTACTATACACTGTCAATGCAATGTGGTCTCTTCTTCAGAAAGCCAGAATAGCGCCATCGCTCGCATTGACGTCGGGGTTTTTAAATGTGTAAGTGAATGCTTCACTCAAATCGATAAAACTAGCTCTACTCGGCACACAAAACTTGATACATGTATTAACACTATGTGCAATAAAAACAAATATGATTGGTTTTTCATAAGATTACATTATGAAATTAACCAATCAAAGAGACGGTAGGAAAAGCTTAAAGCTAAAGGTGCATACAGATTTGAAATGTCTATTTTGATTGGTTAATCATAAGGTATGTCATGTTGTATCAAGTAATGAACCAATCAGAAATACCCTAAGGTGAGAGTCCACAAGAGGGTTTATTTTAAAAATATTTGGCAGAATCTCATAAAACATCTTTGTTGGTTCAAAGATATTTTTTGAGACAGGCTGTATTTATATGGTGGTGGCACAATTATATCTCCTCATTTCTGCAAGTGGGTGCATATTTTATATATCTATAGATCTATAGGTATAGTCATCTTAGTTTATCCTTAAGGTAAGCTGTTTCTCTATAATTTGTTTTATGTATCATAATTGGTTACAAAGAAATGACTAATCTTAGTACGGCGCGGCGGTTGGAGGTTTGAAGTGTAAAATATGGTAGATAAACAAGTATTGGTGGTTTTAGAAGCGCAATTTCGCATATTTCGAAAGCTCTTAACATTCTCGTTATTGAGTGTTTGAAATGGAGAATGATCTGCACCTGGGTCGGTCCTTGAAAATGTTCTGATTGTTGAAAATGTATACGAATGGTTTGCCTTGTCGCAATGATTAAAACATGCGCTATTTGCTCTATATACGTATCACAGCTTAATTTATATGCCGACTGGTTTGCGTATGTATGGTTGTATGTCTGTACCTGACTTTCTAATCTTTTATCTAAAAGGGGTGAAAGTAGCTAATGATCCGGTATAGCGTGCAAATGTATGAAATACCCTTGGTTCTGAATAACTTTTAACTTATCTTTAGGCCAAATACCGTATGATTAGTGTTAACTCACGTAGTTGTTACAAGAAATATCATATTCTCTAGCACTCTGTTACGCTGGATGTGTTCAGAGTTACCAAAAACTGGTAGAAAGTGATCTAATGAGAATCTTGATCTTAAAGTTGCATTTCATGATTCTAGCACCTCATTGTTTGTGTATGGTTCACTAAATATCCTGGAGAAAAGGTTATTTCCAAAATTTCAGTTGATTCCGACGGTGCGTTTTGCATGTTATGAGCAAATGTTTGTATCACGCGTGCTCCATAGGCTATTGTGTTGTAATTTCTGTCAATAGATTTTGTACGATAAGGAAACGACATTGTTCCATTTATAATTGAAATTTAACCAAAATGAAAATACTAATAATAGTTTTCACAACTTCCACGCAAAAGTTAATGCTACATTCATCATCTCAAGTTTTCTTTACCTCATCTCACCCCACCTCAATCCACCAACAGTGTTCTAACGAACTTCGGATTCTATTGGGATTTGACAATAAATATCAGCTTTCGAGCCTCAATTCAAACATACCACTATTAAGAAGCTCCCTGGGTAGCTATATGTAAGGAGACTGTTTAAATATTTAATAATCTTATTAAAAAGACCAAGACACGGTCTGAGATATCAGCGTCAATTTATTAAAGTTAAGTGCTTTTACTTAATTGATATAGCGTATTATAAAGTGACACACTTGTTACACAAATCGATCAATTCTTTTATACAGCGTACGTTAAATCGCTTGTCTCATGATAGAAAACCTAGCATTATAAATAATAATGACACTTTTCCAGGACCTTTCAGGTTAAAAAAGTAGCATAATTTGCTTAACAGGTATTAATATATTGACATTAAACATATTTTTAAATATGTCGTATTTTCTCTGAATGAACCAAATATTTTATGTGCTGTACAAGCGAAGACTCAAGCGACCTAATTTTGAATAACAAAATATTGGATTTTGCGATAAGCGACATATACGCAATCGCAATGAAGATAATTCCTTTACTATCAGCCTAAATGTTTTCAGGATATTAGTACAAGTTGGGATATCGTGCGGTGATTTAGATCTAATGTATTATAGGGGAACGAAAGAGTACGACAATAACATAACCACAGGGTTACTAGGACCATCCTAGATTTGAGCTGATATTGAAAACAACTTTTTTGAGGTATGGAGAGAAGGGAAATTTTCAATTTCTTGGCATTTAGTCTGTATTGCTATATAGACTCCATTTTGTGATTGAAAATAGTATTTTATTTTTATTTTCTCAATTTTATTTGAGAAGAGATTTCTCACAGGAAAAGTACTTTGTTTACTATAAAAACGAGAAAGGGGAATTCCCCTAGTGTTGTTTGTGCAAAATGCACCTGTGATTTACATCAAGCAAGAGTTGAGTTGAATTCCCCAAGATGAAAATTAGAAAATGAGTCAACTTGTTTATGCATTGAGATCAAAAACAGATTGCAAGATTCGAGGATTCCCCATGAAGTTATAATTGTGAGGTGATGCAATGTAGATGATGTAATTTTTTTTTAGGTTGAAATACGATTGGACAGTGCTAGGTTATGTTTATGCATGATAATGTTGTAATACCTATTTTTAGGTATTAGGAAATACTAGTTATGAAATATTGTGTATATATTAAGGAGAACTTGGCCAGAAGATTGGCCAGCAGTAGTAACCAGGAAGCTATACAGGATAGTTATTTATAGCTAGTTTTAATCTACAATAATGGTAGACTTGAGCTTTACATATTTGCCAGGATTTATATAATATTGGATGCCACCGGAGCTTGATAGCTAAAGTGTCTGCTGTCGTCTTTTAAGCCAGAAGAGCTTCAGTTTTGGAATCAAAAAGGGATTCCAGTTTGTGGTCCTATATGAGGACATTAGCGACAGACTGATGGTGGTAGAATACCTGGATTGTATTGCAGAAAATTAGTGTCTTCGAGGGAAAACCTTGTCGTCTTGAACTGCTGGACAAAATTACCTTCAAGTCTCAGAAGATTTGCATGGAATATACCATGGATATTTATGTGAACTTATGCGCTGTAATTTTTGAGTCTTCGCTGTGAGGACATATCATCGTTGAACTGCAACGTTTTCCAACACAGGACACTAGAGAACTCTTAAGTGTCAAATTGTGTGTAATTTTAAAATATGTAATATTGTTTTTGGACATACCAAATTCTTGAACCAAACCAATTAAAAATCATTAAATCTGTGGTATATTATAAAATTCAGATTACTTGTGCACAAGGCTCATTTATTTGTGTTTGAAAGGTATTTCTGCCTGTGACGCCTACGAGACGTCATAACAGTATATTCATGAAATAGCACGTTATAACTTTACAAAACTTTTAATTTATTTGATAACAGTTCAGTTCTCCGGTGACAATAGTACTTCCAAACTGTCAAAATATTCCTTAAAAACGTCGTTTTAACTGGTAGCTGGGACTCACAACAGTTAAAACGACGTTTTTTTTACAGTTATTTTACAGTTATATGTCTAACAGATGCGCTGTGTCCTTCATCTATTTATACTCTTTTAATATGTTATCTATTCAATAGTTACTACCACCGCAATTAATGATTTCGATAGTGTATAAGTATGGATTAGTGTGGTTTGGTATGTCAATGAAACAGTTCCCGTAGGATTTTTGTGCTAAAGTTGATTTTCTTGCTGTTTTACATTCAATAGGGACCATTCTTTCAGAAAATGATGGGGTGCAAATTTTCGGACTGCTACCCCCTTCTTCAAGGAGGGGATGTTACTACAGGGAAAATGTTAAAATCGAGTCAAATTGTGTTTTAATGTACATTAACATGTTCATCTCCTTATAATGATTATAAAAAGTATATATTTGCCTAGATTCCGACCTTTAGGTAAAGCGCTATAGCACCATAATGGTTCAAGGTCATCATGGGGTCAAATTTAACCAATGCTCAGATTTTGTTGAAACTGGTGATAAGTTGTTTATATTGTCTCACAGGATCCAAAAATGTATTATTTTACAGTGTGTGACATTTGGTTGGCTAATTACATAGCAAAATGTAGCAAGGGTCTACATGGTGTACGGGGGTCACCAAAACTTTCCCTGTATGTCGCAATGGTGATATCACCAAAACAGTTAAAATGCATTTTCTGTTTCAGTATGACACAAGGAATCATTTGACACCACTTTCAACAACATCGGCTCATTTACCCCCAGGGTGACCTTGAAACATTATGGGGCTATACCACTTTAACTAAAGGTTGGAACCTAGGCAAATATATACTTTTTCTAATCCTTATGACTATGAGGAGACGAACGCGCTAGTGTACATTAAAACACAATTTGACTCGATTTTAAATTTTTCCCTGTACTAACATTACTAAGGGGGCATCAGTTTGCACCCCATCATTTTCTGACAGTTTAGGCCCTATTCAAACCCAAACAGCAACAAAATCAATTTTAGCATGAAAATCCTACGGGAATACACACCAACCCACACTAGATTTGAAGCAGAAGTACTTTCATGCACGTATAGGCAATTCTAATTGTCCACTTTTGTTTCAAGATAGATACACTGGCAATGCGATTTGTGGAGCAGTCGTAATTTTTGCTGCCCATATCATCACACTACTTGATTGTTCAGTCTCTTCTGAACATATCAGCATGAACTTATAGTCTAGGAAATTTTGGAAGGTTGCATTTTTTTTGCTATATTTGATAAAACTTTCATATGTTGTAGAGTAGATCCCAGGAAGTGTAAAAAGTATTAGCTACATTTTTTTTCCGATGTGCAAGGGGGGTAGCCAGCAATTTCAAAATGGCCGCCATTTTTTCAATATTTTAGCTTATTTTGACTAATATTCCAAGTTTTATGAAGTTTAAAGTTTTTTTTTTTTTTTTTTTTACATAGCAAAATGTAGCAAGGGTCTACATGGTGTATGGGGGTCACCAAAACTTTCCCTGTATGTCGCAATGGTGATATCACCAAAACAGTTAAAATGCATTTTCTGTTTCAGTATGACACAAGGAAACATTTGACACCACTTTCAACAACATCGGCTCATTTACCCCCAGGGTGACCTTGAAACATTATGGGGCTATACCACTTTAACTAAAGGTTGGAACCTAGGCAAATATATACTTTTTCTAATCCTTATGACTATGAGGAGACGAACGCGCTAGTGTACATTAAAACACAATTTGACTCGATTTTAAATTTTTCCCTGTACTAACATTACTAAGGGCATCAGTTTGCACCCCATCATTTTCTGACAGTTTAGGCCCTATTCAAACCCAAACAGCAACAAAATCAATTTTAGCATGAAAATCCTACGGGAATACACACCAACCCACACTAGATTTGAAGCAGAAGTACTTTCATGCACGTATAGGCAATTCTAATTGTCCACTTTTGTTTCAAGATAGATACACTGGCAATGCGATTTGTGGAGCAGTCGTAATTTTTGCTGCCCATATCATCACACTACTTGATTGTTCAGTCTCTTCTGAACATATCAGCATGAACTTAGTCCAAAATAAACCTTTACGAAAAGTGTCGTTAGCCTGAAAGGAAAAGGGGTATTTGAACAGCAGATTTAAGGATTTTGTTACAATTTTTTCACATCAGTCAGTTTTACAGATAACACTTTTTTTGTGGGTGATTTCATGCATCGAAATGTTCAATAGTACTGTTTTAAATGTCAATCAGTCACTAATATCGAGTATGGCCACCCCTGGCATGAATCAGTGCGTCAAGACGTCAAGGCATACTGGCATATTGTGCACAAGGTTGTTAATGATGTCAATGGGTAGAGTGTCCTACTCGTCGGTCAGAGCCTGAGCTAAATCCTGTAGAGTTTAAGAAAGATTGTTCCTGTCATTGATGGCTCGGCCTAAGGCATCCCAGGCATGCTCGATAGGGTTCATATCAGATCTTCTTCTTGCGTGTGGCAGGCAGTGGTTTTCCAGAATGTCCAGGTACACGACGGCGTTCATGTTTCCATCTGGCACCACCAGTGACGTTTTTCCTCCATAATGAATACCAGCCCATACCATCACTGAGCGCCACCACCTTGAGTCGATTCCTGAATACAGTCATCTCGGAGGTTTTCACCATATAATAGAGGAATCCTTTGTCTTCCATCTTGACGGTCAAGGATGGAGCGGCTCTCTTCCATAAAGACAACATTTCGCCAGTGTCCGAGCTGTAATCTTCTTTCTCCCCTAGCCCGGCAAGTCGCGCAACTCCTGTGGTCATCGGTTAGGCGTGGACCTTTGGTCATTCGTCTCGCTCGGTAACCATGTTGAAGCAATCTCAGATTTACATTTTGGGCGGAAAACGTTGATTCTTTTGTCTTCTCCAAAAACGACGAAGACGGTTCGTTGCATTTTCAGGCTCTATTGCGCCAAGACTATCAGGTCGGCGATCATCTCGTCTAATAGTCAATCGTGGCCGTCCTAGAGATTTTCGTGGCCTCAAATGACCACCTCTCGATGATGGTCTGAGGATGTTACAGACCGTACGCTGTAATATCTCGAGGAACAGCGAACTCTTTGGCTTATTGACAATGTCGTTGACAGGCATAGCCTAGGAAACCTCTGTGTCAGTTTTGTTGCAAAGGTAACAACCAATTCTGAAAAACGTGGGCTTGTTGACACGGGTTTGGAGCAGGGAAAAGGAACAACAACAGACGTATCAAGGGGGTGAAGCCCTTCAAAACCAGTCGTCCTTGCTGGGCACTGACATTGTGAATAATGCACGGAATATTATTAGTTTGGGTGCTTGTAACCCACGTAATGTCCATTCGATACAAACAATCCGCCAAATATCAGTTGTTTAGATTGTGGGTGCTATTGGGTGGTTAAATTTGTTATCCTACCCATGGCCACAGAACGAATGAAATGACACGTCAGTCGTCCTTGATGTTAAATAAACCGCCTCAATGAATACAAATTTTTCACCTAACCGCCGAAGCATCTAAGCGATTGAGTATCTGGCACAATGATCCAGGGTCCACTATTTTTACACCTGGCCCACTCTAACACCTACCTCATTGTATCCCTACCGATTAGTTTATATTCAAAGCGGCACCCACCGTATGTGGAAGAAGCGGATGCAGCCATTGCGTTCTATTGTTGTACTCTATGTTATATTGTGGTCGGCAAAACTGCGAGACGATGAATTTCCTAAGATGACGTAACGTTTTGCCGTCTCTATCTATATAGAACCTCTTTGGTGGGGACTCGTTATGTAATCCTTCACCTATTCTAATTTGATTACTGAGGCGTTCACCTATTCTAATTTGATTACTGAGGCGTTCCAAAACCCAATATAATACTTTTTAATATAGCTCTAAACAAAATATTCACTTTGTTGAGAACCGCGTATACTTCACACTTTTCAAAGAAAGTTATTGAATTTGAACCCAAATATAGATTTTTCTTCTTATCCACGATTTATATGTAAGGTGGTTTTATAAAACAAATTAAACAGGTTTAACACTCCTATAAACTGTTTGTATTATCATTGTTTACATTACCTTGTACTAACCTTCATTGTACTCTTCATTCAAACGTCTGTAGCCCTGCCTTTCTATGAATCACCTCTAAAGATCCCACACCTTACAGCTTCTCTCTCTCTCATAGTCAGCACTGCTCGCGACCATTCTTGTTCGTCTAATCATTACCTTGTTCACGGGCTGTCTGCTAAAGAACCGTCAAACTTGCCTATTTTTTTTTTTATTTCTGGATGTGAAATAAAGAATATTCAATACCTATTGTACAAAAACCAGTATAATCAAGGCTATTCAATTACTTAGAAATTTAATTTGATTAAACATTGTGTGTCATCGCAAACTAAATTCATCTAAAGTACTTACTACAGTTAAGTTAAGGTTACGAATTGCAGTACTCTAGGTATTTAACAAAGCTCATTTAATACCAAAGTTTTTAACATTATTTACCTCCAAGACCATATATAGAAAATCAGCTGAAAATGCAATGAAATGAGCCAAACAAGCTTGTGCCTTTAGGTCAGCGTTATTGAGAACATTGAGAAAACCCAGCCTCTGTGTTATTTGGGAAGTACCATGTATAAATCTACCAGGGACAGGGTTAAGGAGTAGACCAAGGTATGTAACTGAACCCTTTTATGCTACGGTCTGCTTTGATTTTATCATTGTATTGTAATGCGCATGCCATGATATAATAATACAAAGTAGACGCTAACATAAAAGGGTTAACCAGTCACAGATTGTTTTGTAGTATCATGAATCTATCGATGATGGACATTCATGTTTTGTTGTTGCGCCCCTGTTGGTGTAGAGAGAAACTGGCAGGCAGAAGCCCCTATACTTTGCACAGGGAATTTCGTTTTTCTGCTCTAACTTTGGTTTCCAAATAAATAATACCACAATGCATATTAACAGGCTTGCTAATGCTACCAGTTGCATATTGTGACCGATTTAGATCAAGAAAGTTTCTGGATTAATTTATGACCAGAATTTATGTGGTCTGTCATTTGGACGACTGTATTTTTGGCCTGCCATAAAACAAACAGAGGGCGTCCTGAATGTCAACTATGTGACATCAAGGTCACAATATCCAATTTACAAACGATCGAGTAGCCTTTTGAATGAACAATGTGGCATTTGACTTGCATATGTTTCAAATTTTGAACTCCGATTCCGAAGGTAAGATGCAATGTTAGCCAGAATCTACTGTGAGTCAGTTTTTGCATATCGTAAGAACGATCCTGATTAAGTCCAAAATGGGCCTCATCGATTTTGTGCGACTTCAGGACGTAATTGTAATGCAGGAGTAGACGTGATTAACTTGGACAAGACTTGATTAGGTCATGGACCGCATTGTTAAACGAGGAGAAAGGAGACGAAGGTTTAATAAGAAACACAATTTTGGGACATATCTGGAGGCTATTTAACCTCATGGCATACATTTCTTCATAATAATATTGTATTATCTTAAATTGAACCTTGTCATCTCAAATTACCTAAAACTAAACCAACTGAAACAAGAATTACTTTCAGTGATTGTTGTTGCTGTTGATTTTATAGGTTAAGTAAAGTACATTATTTTGAAGCTCTTTTAGGTCATTCAACTTAAAGTACCAGCACCGGAAATAAAGTTATCATGTTTAATAAGATTGCCGATCTAAGCCATGACATAACATTTCTAAGCACATCCGTGTCTTAAATGAAATTACCCCGGTATTCCGGTATTCGTATCAGGCACAGTAAGTTAAAATAGGCCTATAAAAACACAGAAAGTAACGAATAAAAACACTAAGGCATTGCTAAAGCTTATTCCAAAGCTTTATCTTCTATTGCTCTTGGTCATTATTTGTCCTTTTTAGCACACAGGCTGTCTTATCAACAATTGTTTTAAATTGTACGCAGTGCGTCACGAGGTGTAACCCGTTGGTTTCGAATTCGCCGTGTTAATCAATCAATCAATCAAATTTATTTCCATTCATGCTCCAAGATACAATTGTGTATGAATTTGACAAAATGCAACCGATATCGAAAAAAAGTTAGATCTCAAAAAAAATTTTAATACATAAGGCCCCATAAAAAATATTTTTGATTCACGTCCAAAGACTTTTTGAAATTTGATGGAGGGACCCTTTTTTTTACCTCGATTGAACTATACAATTCGTGACACGTAATCAGGGTTTATTATAGTGCGTGAAATTCAAACCTTGCAGTGTATATAGCATGCCATGCCCCTGCTATTTATTTGGACCTATTGCTGGGGAAATAAGCCCTATTACATAGCAATTCTACCGCAAATATTACCAAGACTGCATTTCAATAGTTTGTACTATAAGAAAATATGATAAAATATTATAATATCATGAATATCATGTAGATTTTGTCAATACGTTCACTTATTTTTGCTTCGATTCACCCTTGAAAGAACCAGGAGAGCACCCCTGGAGCATTGAATGGCATGTAATGGTGTTTAGTATTTTACAAATACAATATCTTAAATTTGTTTCCAATAGCCTTTTCATAGGAAGAATGTTTACCTCATGGCAAAATGACTCAACAAATATTAACATTCAACATGTGAAAATCCCTGAAAAATCACTAAATTTAGTAAAAATATGATAATTTATTCAATTTGGCAACACTATTTTTGAAAAAAATCATGTGACCAGGTTTTAAATTTGGATCCTCTACGGTTTCGGGAAAGGGTCGAAACACCTAATTTTGCATATTTCCACATTTTCCAAGGATTGTAAACAGGCTGGCAACCCAAAAGACTGACTCGCGTGCAACAACCAGACTACAAAAATCCTTTCAATAAGAATGTGGGTACTTGTCTGGGATACTTATCTGGTACACCATGAGATATCAGATATCTATACCTTTGTTGTTGTATATTTTGCCCACTTGTGTAATTAAATAAAATGCGACTTTGGCTAAAAGTCTGGAGAAAAGTAAAAAGTCTGGAGAAAAGTGACCTTAGAAACTATAATTTTCCAATGTTTCATAATGATAAATTTGATCAATTACTTTATCACAGAGTGATTGATTGCTTAGGGAATGTTTTCTTGGTTCCAAAATGATGAGGATAAGAATTCACTCTTGAGGAAATTATAAAAAAAAATATTGATGCGGCACCTAAATTCCACGCGGGCGGGGACGTGAATGAAAAACATTTTTTATGGGGGCCTAATCTAATTCAATTACTATCATAGCGTGACAAAACATTACGTTTGAATTGATCACGAAAGTGTTTAGTGGATTTTGAATGTATAATAGCTTTTTCAATTGAGTTCCACAAGACTGGGCCTGCACTCCTGACTGATTTGTGAGAGAATGTCTTTTTTGCATTACACAAAACATAATTGTGAGCATTCCTTGTATTGTTTCTGTGTATCTCAGAGTGTTTTATAAAATATTTATCAAAAGTTTGGGGTAGTTCGTCATGGTTGTGTTTGTACATAAAGAGACCCAAATTAAGTTTAAAAGTATCGAGTACATTTAATAAATTAAAACGAGAAAAGAGGGGACTTGAATGAGATCGATAGTGGCTATTGGAGATCGTTCTCAACGCCCTTTTTTGGAGTTTGAATATTTTATCTATATATTACTGTGGATTAATGCAGCTTTCCAATGTTTACATTACGTCACATGATTAATGGATGTGGTAGAGTTGGCTGATACATATTGCGTGGTTTCTGTATGTGACATCTTGTTGAAAGAGTGGTATTAAAATGCATGCATTTGCTGCTCTAGTTTATTGGAGTCATAATGTATCTTACGTTGCAGTAGAAAATGCTACGTGATAGGACTCTAAGCCATTTAAAGTACAATATTTTTAAAGCAGATATGGTTCTCCTGCTTTGCATTAGTACAGTTATAACGATCGCATGATTGGTTCCGATTTTAAAGGTCTTTTGGTTTGAAAGGTCTTCATCACTGCAATTATCAATTAGCTTCACTGAAACAAAGGCACTTGCTCTTATAAGTTTTCCTTTCCTGTTTCCTCTCTTTCTCTGTTGATTAAGTGTTTACAAGGTATCATGCCTTTAGCTGTTGTTCAGATTTGTTCAAAGGAGCAGTGTATGTCACCAATGGATATATTTCGTACCATATTGATATATATCATTCTTAAACACTTGAGATTGTTTACGCAATTTCATTGGTTCCTAGCCGTGTGATATTCGACGATATCACACGGTACAGCGCGTACGCGTCGGCGCGATACGCATATGCACTGCACGGGCCAATCCAATACGCAGAGTAAGAACGGACTGATCGATTTAAAATGCTCGGGTACTTCGTTGCGTAAAACAACTCGGCTGCGCCTCGTTGTTCTACTCAAAATAATGCTGCCGCCCGTGTGATATGACACGATAGACACACGGCAGAGGCTAAAAACAATACCTTTATTCTCTAAATGTAGGACCTACAAAACTTTTTTTAAAGAAAGTAAATGACGCAAGGAATGGTCGTACCTTTTAAGAAAACAATAAAGCAAAACGTATTAAGTAGGCCGATCGACATTTCGTCATTTTTGTTTTGTCTTTATTCCTTTACTTTCAAACTTCAAAAACATTAATTTGTGATTTTTAAAATCATGAGAGAATCTCCAGTTTTTTTTGAACTATCTATAACAAAAAAACAAAAACAACCAGTAAATATCAGATTAAAAGGTGGATTTACGGGACCGTTAATACTAAAGAGTTACAAAGTGCAAGGCATCCATCCAGATTTAAATCCAGATTTCAGTTTAAAAACTTTAACAGGTGCGAACCCCGCGGAAATTTGTCTTCGGATGTGGAAAAAGATCGTCCAATACCAATTTTACAGGGGGGGGGTGGGGGGGTGGGGTGGGGGTGAGTCAAAAAAACTGACCCTGATTGTGGCCGCCATTTTGAATTTGTAAAATAATATATATCTAACATATGTGGTATCTGCGGAACGGAGGAAAGCGTATTTCATGATCTTTAATTTGCCGCAAAGATCTTTCCAATCGGGTAAGTATAGGCCGAGCTACTTCTGAATCAAGAATGGCAGGTGAATAATAGCCTGATTTTCTTCTGGAAACTGATTTCCTTCGCTTTTTTGAACGCTGCATTTCAAGTGAATCCGTGGAAATGAGAATGGAAAAAAGGAGAAGGATTTATTTTCCCACTCTGTCGAATGTCCTTTCAAAACACTGTGGCTCGGTCTATACCTAACCGATTGTGAATGAATGATCTTTGCAGTAAATTAAAGATAATGAACCCAACTTTCAGATGATACCAATATGTTAGATAATATGTTACTAAATTCAAGTAAATGGCGGACACAATTCAGGGTTTCAAGTTTTTTTTGACGCACCCTGATCTGAAGAAGACATGCTTAAACAAATAAGAACTGCTCGCCGATTTTTAATGATTTTCTTCAAGGATATGGCTATTACCATTTCGCCAAAGTTTTTTATTCATTGAAGTCGATACATTCCAAAAAACGCGTAATTTTCACGGGCTTACGTCGCATCCTGTTTGCTATCATGCGACACTATGGTATCCTTGAGGATTTTGTCAGCATACATACGCATACTGTACGTATAATACCAGGGCTCTGTATCGTTGACGGTGTGATGAAGCACCGAATTTTGCAAGGGGGGCTCTGGCAACTATTCCTTTTCATCATGTAATTGACTATGAGGAATAGTATTCAATTAAAAGTTAGGGTTTCACAACTCATACACGTGGATCCAGACGCCAACTAGAAAATGTCTCAGTAACCTGGGTATGGTGAGACATGGGTACTTATGCGATTTTAGCAGCCAGCGCGCCACCAAACAACTGACGAGCTCTGTAATGGTTGCCTCGTTGGATTGAAAAACCAAACCGAAACGGACTGAAGTATTGACTTTTCTACTCTTCTTGCAGTGAGGACAAACCAAACTGATGGAGCGATTGAACATTCATTGCAAATCAGTCATTAATATTTCAAATACGGTGGCGTAATTAATGAGGGCGTTACTCAGATGAGAGTAAACATCAGGAAACGAAGTGAGGTCCCTAGCATGGGTCGCCTGGAAGTTCAACTCTGTATCAAAACGATCTCACATTAGACATCTTCAAAAATCTCGCTATCCAATGCGATATGTATGTGGAAACTGGGTGTTTAAAAGTTAGGACTTCCTACCGATAAATAATTTTAACAAACTGTTTTAATTTTTCTTTTTCTTTTAGTGGCATCAAAACGCAATTACAAAATCTCCAATTTACAAATCATCGCAGCCAGCTGGTGACACTGTGCGGCGTGGCGTTGTGGTCTTGCAGCCAAAAAAATGTTTGCATAACCCTTCTTGCATGTGGTAGACAGTGGCTTTCCAGAATTGCCAGGTATACGACGGCTTCCTGTTCATGTTTTCATCTGGCACCCAACAGTTTTAACGTTTTTTTTCTCTATAATGAATACCAGCACATACCATAACTGAGCCTGCCACCATTTATTGGATATGTACATCATGAATATAGTCATCTCGTGAGGGTTATAACCAAGTAACGTAATCGAAACCCTTTGTGTCTACCTTGAAGGTCAAGGATGCAGCGGCGTTGTTAATACTTGACAAAATGTTGCCAGTGTTGACGTCTGTGTCACTATGCTCAGTTGTTGACAGTGAGCAACCCCTAATGGTGGACATTGTGGTCAACATTCGTCTTGCTCGGTAAACATGCTGAAGCAATGTTAGATTTACGTTGGCGGGGGAAACGTGATTCCAAAGTATCTTCTCCACAAACGACGAGACGGCTCGTTGGCATTTTTGGTGTAAATCGTGGTCGTCCTTGAGATTTCGTGGCCTCAAAATGGACCCACCGCTCGATGATGTCTGAGGAATTTACAGACCGTACTCTTGGCGATATCCTGAGACATAAGCGTACTTGGAGTGTTTGTACCATTCCCGTCGGAATGCCAGCATCTTCGTTCGTATGACAATGGCGTTGGACGAGACATAACCTAGGGAACCTCTGTGTCAGTTTGTTGTGAAGTACTGAACTCTGAAAAACGTGGGACTCGTTGCACACGGACTTGGAGTAGGGAAAAGACCAATAAAAAAAAAACAGATGGTCTGGCGGTTTTAGCTCCAACAGAAGGACATGTACGCAATTCCAAAATTATGCCACGAATTCACTTCAATGGGGTTAGTGGGGACTCATTAGGTAATCCTTCACTACCTGTAATTGATTAATGAGGCGTTTAATAGTACAATACGTTTAAGATTTGGTCCGTAAAGAATATTCCAACTTTATGAGCAAAACACTGGGACTATATTACCATTGTGCAATTGCATGTGCTGAACTTCAGTGTGTCTTCATCAAACGTCTATGGGCGCTTCTACTTGATCACTCTAGAGATGAAACACACTTTACAACATTCCCGTTTAATTCTCTTCTAGACCATTCTTTGTCCGTCCTAATCCTAGGAAATTCAGCAGAATGCAGAAGTCCAATAGAAGTCCAATGGAGCAGGTCCAATGACCTTAGAGGCCATTCGACTCCGTGGCCAATTCCGACAACTCCATTGCCGAAAAGTTCTTGCAGACACAATGACGGCACGATTAATCGGGCTGCACCATCTTCAAATACACAAATAATATGATGGTTTCAAACACGGTGGTTTAAAATGGAACAATGAAACCAAATGAAATTGGACAACTTGATCAATACCATTTTAAGAAAATCGTCCTAGGCGATACGTTGACATTTCTTTGGGGATTATTGTGACTCTCCTGTGATAAATATCGGGATATGGACTTTTTGGTTGCTTGAGGCAATCATGTCAATGTACAGCCATCGAATGTAACGCTTCTTGCAATAAATGATAATTTCGATCTAGAATGTCTGTAAATGGAGACTGTGAGACCATTATCGAATTCATATTTACCTGAGTTGTGGATGGAATAAATAGGTGAAATGCATTTAAGCTATTGGGGCAATTTAGGGATTCTAGGTCAATACGCAAAAATTGTTCTTTGGTATGTATCGCTCAGAAATAGGTTTTTATCACCATGATCATGCGAAAGAGCAGAATGAAAAGATTAGGCCTAATGTTGTTGTTATTTGCCCCGGCGGTTTGTTATGGCCACATAGGCGAGGAATTAAAAATAAGTAATGTTCGCATAGAACTTCGATTCGCTTCTACATTTCCTTATGGGTTTGTGGACACATGTTCTGACTATCTCATCTTTGCAATCTAGGTGTTTAAAATCTGATGATCACTGATGCGAATTCTATAAAGTCGTATTTGATTTTTATATATACTTAAGATACTCAGTTCAGTAATGGTTAGTAAGGGCTTATAAAATCTAAAAGCCAAATAGAAAAGTCTAAATCGTTTTTACTTCCTCCTCCTCGTTGTTCATCCTTGGTTTCTGTCGCCTTTGGATACAGGTATCTATTAATCTGAGGAAAGGATAGCCCTTATTTCGGAATTTCACTTGCAATGTAAAATATTTTCTAAAGGTGCAACAAGAAAATTTCCTGATACTCTTAAATTATATCTTGGTATGGCCCTAGAGCAATGCAGTATAGTATAATTGAACCAAAAGGCAAACTGAATTGTGACTTATATTTGTCATATAAAACATAATGCTGAATGTAGTATTGCTCCAATACAACATTAGAATTTTTATTTGTATCAAAGAAAAAGAGTTAAGCCTAATCGTCTTTTAAATGGGGAATTTAGTGTTTGAAGCCAGCATAGTATACAATCAGGCCTTTCATTTTAGGTGGCATTGATAATTTATTTGATATTTAGGTTAATGTCCCGGTGTCTGTGTTTAAATGCTTTATCTTAGTCCATCCCCACTAATTTTGAATAACAAAATAATTATTTAGCTTTCAGGCGTTGTTTATTACGATTATATTATTATAAGCATTTATTGCAAGAAACAATATATAATTTATTTTTAACGAAATTGATAATTTTCTCAATTTCCTTTGGATTGTTATTATTTTCTAAACAATGTCTAGTATTTAAGTGTTTGTTTACTCAGCCGTTAAAGCTGACATGGCAAATCGATGTGCATTTCTTTTTAACATTTGTGTCTGTCATTTTGTGGTTTGAATGACTCTTGCTAGATGGCTATTGACGTTAGACGTGAACGAAAGATAAATATTACATTGATGATAAAATATGCCTGAAATCGATTACCAGGGCGTCCAAAACTTGAAGTGTCAATAAGTTGTATAGGAGTTATTCGGCATGACGTTAGGCCATATTATCGAACACGTGCACCCCGTACTGCGCTAGTTACAACCGTATGCTATTCTTATATGAAACAGAAGCTAACAGATCAAAGTAAAGGGATTTTGTGAAGTGGAATATAAATAACAATAGTAGCAATTAAAACACGAGGGCGCCAAATACTTTTTCAAAATTTCCTCGGATTTTCATAATCAAAATATTTCAAGTAGCAATTAAAATCGATGGCGTCAAGGACTTTCAAATTCATAGGAATCGTAAGTAATCAAAAATATACGACCCAAAACGCTCTCATTGTTTATTTAAAGGCTGATTCCCAGAAATTTCGAAGTATGTGTTTTTGGTTACAAAAGTCACGGGAACAAACGATATCACCTAAATGCTCAATCCATGTGAGATTAATCTTCTTTTTTTTGGTTTTGATCCAGTAAACGTGTGGTAGTATAAACAGAGCATGGGATTAAGTGGGTATAACTGAGAAATTTCGGATCCGAAATGTTATAACAAAGGTTGTAATTTCTATATGACGAAGAACATCCAATTTAAGCGTAGCTATTTCACACGGTGATCAGTATGTACAAACATTATGGGGGAAACCTAGGTTTTATAACCCAACCTCTGATTGCAATATTTTTTTACTTTAGCAAAATATTACTTTTGCATGCTGTATATGATTTTGTAGCCCACGTTGCGGAGTTTCGAAAAAGGGCATTATTTTGATCTTGTTGCCATGGTAACTGAATAGAGCCTCTGATAAGCTAAACACGGGAACAGATGTAACTACTTAACTTTAACTTGGATTTACACCATACTTGGGTAGAAGGTGTATGGGTATAATGCGCAGAAAATCGTGGATCCGGATTTGTTTATGGTTGCTATGGCAACCAGCAGCTGACCAATCTGATAACTTTATGCCAAAATCAAATTTGAATGTCGATTTTCATCATTTGAGGTATTGACCAAAACGTATTTCAAAATATTAAAAATAGCGAGAAATTATTATTTGGCACAGGGCTTGTTCATTTATTTTTAAACATTAATTATTACATATATTGAGTTAATTTTGGTGCAAATAGGGGATGATATGATGGGTTAAATTATTTGTTTAAATAATTGTCCTAAATATTATTTGGTGAGAGAAAATGAATTTATACTTAAAATGTTGTCGAGGTGGCAGCTGCAAATTCCGAGTTGGATTGATGCATAATGAACTATTTATTGTTGTAACAAACTATTTAAAAAATGTATATGCGATCATAATAACAAAATATTTGCTTTAGTATCACAGGGTAAGCACTTTCTACATACAAATGTATACAAAAATGCATGTAACATACGAAATCTGCTTGCTTAAAGGGGGATGGCCCGATTTAAGGATATGAAGTTTTAATCTTGATAGATTGGCCTTCACTCCAAAACCCAAATGTAAAGGTTTCACGCCAGTATTTCAATACGTTTTGATGTGAGAGCTCAAAAAGTGATTTTGTAAGCTCATAGAGTACTGTGTAAAATTAATATTGGTCGACCAAAATGGGGCACATTTTCGCTCATAACTTCCAAACCAAATATCCTTTGGCTCTAAGATTTCACAGGGTAAATGAGAAAAATAGTAGCTTTCTTCTAATACCAAATTGTTGACCACTTCCGGTAAAATCTGGGGGTTCTGGGGACGAGGCTATTAGCGATCGGGCCAAGGACCTTTAAATCGGGCATAACATTTCAACGGATTTCCTATTTCGCAATTTAGCTAGAAGACTAAAATTTGTCAAATGAAAATTGTGTGTGAAGAAATACACGATTTGTTAGGAAATTGAGGGCTATCCAAGGGAAATGTCTGAGTCAGCCTCTAATAGCTTTATTATATTCGATTCGCGTTGATACGTTCGTCCCCCTGGAGTTTTGGACCTATTTCAATACGTCGGAGAGGGAAAATGAAAGAATTGAAATGCACGTGCCACACCGGATTATCTTGGAGGACACTCTGGTCATTTAACTCACTCACCTGCCACTAAATACAATTTCATTCATGTATGGAAACGCACTATAGTGTATTTCAGGCCTTAACATTGCTCACAATAACATGATTAACAGAAGTCCCTGCATTGAATTTTTCACCTCCGCAAGAATGGTACGGGGTCACATAACTGATGAATCGAGTATATTATATTTCTGTATGTATGAATAACACAAAATGTATAAATAGCTTTAAATTTAAGGGCCGCATCACTCTTAAAATGTTTTACTCAATATTGATTAAAAGGGAACAGCTCTTTTTTGTTAGGTAAATCTTTGCCCAAAGTTGAGTACACCTTACGTCGCCCTGTTGGGTGAAATATACTCCGTTTTGCGTGAGGTGACAAAGATATTACTCCCCAGAAAGAGGTTTCCCTTTTTAATCAACATTGAGTAAAATTGTAAGGAACTTTTTTAAGTGCAATTACTGATGCAAGTAAATAAAAGAAATATATAGATCACCTTTAGGCACTACAATGTGGGGTTAAGAGAGCCCACAAACATAATATCTCGTGTAACCAATTAATTAAGTCATCGATACAGTTTCTTGAAACACGGATCTTTTATGGTTGACATGAATGTAAAAAGAAAATACAGCTGAAAGAAGATGGTAGAATGCCCTTAAAATAAATCAAAATGTTGTGTCTGTCACAAAATATGCGTACATAAGGAAACATCCCCTTACAAGATAAATCAAAATGTATGTGTCCTGTCTGTCCAAATATGCGTACATAGGAAACATTGTCCCAGCCACCTTTATTCATAATGATCCGACGTTGATGGTGTTTAGAAAGTGATATAAACAAATAAATATTCCCCTCGAGGGTAATGGACGCGTGCAAATAATCCATCTGAAACCGTCAATTTTTGAATAGCAAATCCTTTTTTTCAAACGGGTGAAACATTGAGGCTGCGCTTAGAACGGCATACCCATTTCATGTAGCTATCAATTTGCAAGTAGTGATTCCCGATCCATAATCTCTTCTGTAACCGTTATATCCAGCATTGTTGAATGTTATTATCGAGGTGTAATTTGATTAATAAACTTGCACTCGTTCGGCGATCACTGTGTATTACTAAAGTTGGCAGTTGGAAAAAATATATATATAAGAATGTTACCTGGGCAAATGGTAAAATGAGTTCGTTAGAAAACATCCCTCATGTAAGAGTCTAATTCCCCATAAGTATACATTTTGGGCATCGGTACTTTGTTTTAAAATTAAGTGTAATTTTCTGCCCCCACAATGGGTCCAATTCACGTGGAAAATGTAGTGATATAATATGGTTTGTGCTCTCCATATATGTACCCAAGATAAGTCACTTTTAAAAATAAATAAGAAAGGTTTTACCCCACCCATAATTTCTCCTGATAATTTACAAAATGATATCCCTTTATCAAATATATGTTATAAATTAAATTTGGCCCGAAAAAAAAAAAAAAAAAAAAAAAAAATATTCTTTGAAGTGTGAAGTAATTCATTTTTTTGCATCAGAGTGGGGCCCTATCAGTCACAAATGAAAATAAATTCCACTATTTGTCAGTTTGAGCAGGTTGTATCAAAAGCAGGAATATGTTTTTAGCTATTTTGTTTTTTACTTACTGAACCAAATCACAAAGGCCAATACCCATATACATGAAACACGTACATACATAGTCTGGGATGGCCACGCTTCAAAAATAACATTTCAGCCCAAAATAAGTTTTCATTAAGATTACTAAGTCTGCAGTAATTTGAAAGCCCATTAGTTAAAGTTACATTAAAGGCACCATTATGGTTTGAATCCCACATTGTTGATGTTTGTAAGAATACTACATCGTCAACCTTTTATGACACTTATCGATACATTGGCCGGCTGTGGAACCGTTTTCCTCCTCATGAGCAAAAATTTTATTCATACCGCATGCTTATTCCTATACAATATAAATGATCTAAATCCTGAAATTCTAAACTTTATTACCTGTTTTTTTTCGCCTTGGGAATGTTCACTTATGACGTTCCAATATAAACCTCAATGTGCCCTATTTTGATGGTCACTATCCTTCTGAACCTTTTGAATTTGTAGTCAGCAGGGCGAAACCAGTGCGCAAATCGCTATCTTTGTGTGGGGGAGCGTATGCATGCTGAGTGAGTTTGATGAAGCTGTTTCTATTAAAGATCTTTTAAGGATGCAATTAAACTATGTGTTGCCCTCAGGTCATTCCATGCTTTGTTCGTCCTTAGAAAAATGAGTTTGGTATACATCTTGACGTGCAAAGTTTTTATTGGTCACCCTGTACATTTGCTCATCAGGAACGTTTGCACAACAAACTCATATTGGGCATAGTCAAAGACAAGACTGAGGTGATTTTTGGCTACAACACAACATCTATTATTAAAAGTAATTGGCCTATTTTTTTAATATATATATATGTGTATATCGTATGGTGTGTATCACAAGGATAGTAAAAAACGCAACGATGGCTTCAAAGTGTATACAACCATGATTTGCTTCCACAGACCTAGCAGAGAGACTTTATTCTAGCCTTCTGTGTAAACTGATATAGGTCCAAGACTTGTCATACATCCTGTGACTGTTGTTCACCTTAGCATCCTATCATTGAGTGTGCACGCGTGTATATTTATGTAACGCTCCATGACCTTCTCAGCACATTATCATCTCTTCATCAAACTACATCCTCTACGTGAGTACTTACATATGCCTCAAACACTTCAAACATAACTGGCTGAATAGCGTAAAAGAGACAATAGTTTATAGCTTCCAAACTGCTACATCATGAAGTGACACATTCTGGGGTCTCCAAAGCATTTGAATACACTGTGAATGGTGATATACTGGCAGAACCCGATAGAGAGTCATCACATACTTGGGGTCTGTATTACAAACTCTTACATAAAACAACCACATTCAGGAAATATGTCACCAAACCAATACTCAAGAGTCCATAATTTTTTGTTGGTAGCCCAACCTTACCACAAAGGACATATAGCCGACTTGATTCGTTGCAAAAAGAGCTTCATGTCATGCGTCAGCATCTTTACCCTAGACGTTCATACCAACAATACAACCCAACCTGAGCCATTTAAATTACAAAGATGTGAACTCGAAACCACTGAACATCGAACTAAACGACCAAAAGACTCGCCTTTCATACTTACATTAATCTGTAACTTATTCCTCTCCCCTTATTTAAGAAACCTGTACAACCAATTCCTTTATCAAGCGCAGTGCTCGATCATACGCATTGCAACTGGTGTCTGATAAAAGAGATGTAATTCTCTCTTTTCCCAAAAATCATCAATGGAATTCCCCTAGAAAATCCTACCAAACTTGTCCCTTAACATCCGAGCACAATTACTGGACATGCTGGATGTGAATAAAAAGAACAATTCACTACCTATATGCCAAGAAACCAGTATGATTAAAGGCATATTCAATTTTATTTGGTCAAACCTTTTGTGTGTCCTCACCAACTAATTCTATCTAAGTAATGACTACAGTTAATTAAGAGTTACGATTGCAGGTACTCTGGGTAGTTACAGAGGTCACTTAACACTTAAGTGGCCCAACAACAACTTCCGTTAGTGCCGTGCAGGGGGGGGGGGGGGTTCCTAGGACCCCAACCCAGCTACCTTCCCATTGGAGTTTGATCATGACACTTACACAAGTATGGGGGTGACGTAAGAACCACACACCCAGCAATTAAAAATGAAAATCCGAACTTTTGGACCTATGACCTATGGGCAATTGAAATGTCACTCGCCGAACAAAAGTGGTTGCACATTTCTATCCTCAGCAATCCCCATATAAGGGGTTTAACCAAAATAATCACTTATAATCTACTCTAGATTAACTCAATTAAAATAATCATGCAAAATATAGCCAAATTATCATCTTGTATTTTTCTCAGAAACTTTAAAATCACCTGGTTTTCCCATATACTTTCACAGTTAAGAGCACGTCATTACAAAATTAAAGTTGATTCTAAAGCCATAATAAAAGGTTATTTGATTTCAGTATTATTAATTGTTAATTATTGCCTCCTAAGGTAAATATCTAACAAGGTAAATCCCAAGATTTAATTACTTTAATGTTTTTAATTAGTCAATACTTGATTTTTTCACTTCCGTCAGTGCCCAAAGGGGGGGGGGGGGGGCACCTAGGGACCCAACCTAATAATCTACTGAGCCGTGGGCGGATTAATTTTTTTTATTATCGGAGAAGCGTATTCATAAATCAGACAATAGCAAAAACGTGAAAAATTTGATTGCGTAACTGAAAATCTCAAAAAATCAAATGTTGGGTACTATGGAAACCCCCCTTGGCGCACTTAAGTGTTTAATATTCAAAGATTTAAACATTATTTTCTCCAAGACCATATCTTGGAAATAGCATGAAAATGCATTGAGATGAGTCCAAACAAGCTTTGTCTTAATACTCGAGTTGTATTGAGATAACCCAGCTCTGTGGTTATTTGGGAAGTAAAAATCTACCAGGGACAGGGTTAAGGAGTAGACCAAGGTATGTAACTGAACCCTTTTATGCTACGGGTCTGCTTTGTAATTTTATATCTGGTATTGTATTGGCAAATGCATGATATATAATCAAAGTAGACACTAAATTAAAAGGGCTAACCTCCGGTTTTTTATTATTACATGAAATCTATCTCGACCGAGTAACAACTTTACATGAACAATGTTTGCATTTTGACTCATAGTAATTATAAATCTTTATAAGATTTCGGTACACCTTGCGAGTGCCTGTCAAGTGGTAATAGTTTACCAACTTTAGAACCCGAGTCACACGAAAGATAGAGATGCCATGTTTCGCCAGAATCTAGTGTGAGTCAGTTGCATATCGTAAGAACGATCCTGATTAAGTTCCAAAATGGGCCTCATCGTTTTGTGGACTAATCGGGACGTATTGTAATGCGGATAGACGTGTAACTTGGACAAGACTTGATAGGTCCATGGACGCATTGTTAAACGAGGAGAAAGGAGACGAAGGTTTAATAAGAAAATACAATTTTGGGACATATCTGGAGGCTATTTAACCTCATGCATACATTTCTTCATATAATAGTGTATTATCTTAAATTGAACCTTGTCATCTCAAATTAACCTAAAACTAAAACCAACCTGAAACAAGAATTACTTTCAGTGGTTGTTGTTGTTGTTGATTCAATAGGATAGGAAAGTACAGTTACTTTGAAGCTCTTTAGGTCTTCAACTTAAATTGTACGAACCTCGGAAATAAAGTTATCATGTTTAATAGATGGCGATCTAAGCCATGTCATAACATTTCTAAGCACATCCGTGTCTTAAATGAAATTACCCCGGTATTCCGGTATTCGTATCAGGCACAGTGAGTTAAATTAAAATATAAAAAACACAGAAGTAACGAATACAAAACCAATAAGACAGTGCTTAAAAGCTTATTTCCAAGCTTTATCTTCATATTGTATATTGGTCATTTGTCCTTTTTAGACACAGGCGATTTATTAAACAATTTGTTTTAAATTGTACGCAGTTGAGTCCTGAGGTGTACCCGTTTGGTTTCGAATTCGCCGTGTTACTGTGGATTAATGCAGCTTTCCAATGGTTTACATACGTCATGATTAATTGATGTGGTTTGTGGTTACGAGTTCGGCTGATTACATATTGAGTGGTTCTGTATGTGACATCTTATTGAAAGAGGATATTGAAATCCAATACATTGCTGCTCTAGTGATTGGCGTATTCATGTATCTTACGTTGTAGTTGAACATACTACGTGATAGGACTCTAAGCCATTTTAAAGTAAGCTTTTAAAGTAGATTGGGTGCTCCCGTTTGTATTAGTACAGTCATAACGATCGCATTGATTGGTTCGATTTTAAAAGGGTCTTTGGTTTGAAAGGTCTTCATCACTGCAATTATCAATTAGCTTCACTGAAACAAAGGCACTTGCTCTTTAAGTTTTCCTTCCTGTTTCCTCTCTTTCTTGCTTTATAGAGATTTACAAGGTATCATTGACTTTAGTCTTGTTCAGATTTGTTCAAAAGCGCAGTGTATATCACCAAAGGACTTATTTGATATCTTATGGATTTATTATATCATGTAGGACCTACAAAACTATACATTTTAAGAAAGTAATGACCGCAAGGAATGGTCGTACCTTTAAGACAACAATAAAGCCAAAACGTAAATTAATGTAGGTAGGACGATCGACATTTCGTCATGTTTGTTTTTGTCTTTATTCCTTTACTTTCAAAATAAAAAAAATAATTTGATGTTTTTGTAAATCATGAGATACATCTCCTTTTTTTTATACAAAATGTGTCTCTTATATAACAAAACAAACAAAAATAACCTGTAAAATCAGTATTAAAATGTGGCGTACGGACCGTTAATACTAAGGATTACAGAATTTAACAGGCAACTCACCCAGATTTGAATCAGATTAAGTTTAAACTTAAAAAGGTGAGAACCCCCGGAAATTTGTCTTCGGTGTGTGAAAGATCGTCAAACAATATTATCTGTCTTGAAAAATAAAAGAAGACATGCTTTTAAACAAATAGAACTGTTCGCCGATTTGTGATGATTGCTTCACAGCTATGGCTATGATATTCAGCCAAAGTTTTTAGATTCCTTGAAGTCTATACATTCCAAAACGCGTATCTTCACAGGGCTTACCGTCTATCTTGTTGCTATCCTGCGACACTATGGTATCCTTGAGGATTTGTCCCGCAACAGCCGCATACTGTACAGATGAATACAGAGATCAGTATTCGTTGACGGTTTTTTAAAGCACGAACTTTGCAAGGGGTTGTTCTGGCACTTTCTTTTCATCAGTGTAATTGACTATGAGGAATAGTCTCTCAAGTAAAGATAGGGTTTCACAAAC
>JAMKCH010040688.1:0-14021 GCA_023653785.1 Ophioderma brevispina | reverse complement strand
AGGGTGGTGTCCAATGAAGAGCAGGGGGAAATGAAGAATATATAAATGCAAACCCGGGGGTGCTACTCCAACCATCTCTTGGTTATGATTATTGTGGGGACATTTCAAGATTATATCTCCCAAACGGAAGATGTGTGACCTTATGGTGGTATCAATGAAAGAGGTGAGACGTATAGAATACTATAAATGCAAAAACCGGGGCGTGCTCCTCCTAAACATCTCTTATTTGCTCATGTGGGGGGACTTTCAAGATTAATATCCCCAATGGAAAAGGTGTTGTGACCCCTAGGGTGTGTCAAATGAAAGATGTTTTTGATTGAGTTATTAGTTTTAATTATCTTATCAAGGCATATACCCGGGGGGAGGTGCTACTCCTAAAACATCTTAGTTATGCTTGTTGAGGACTTTTTCATGATTAATATCGCCAAATGGAAAATGTTGTGGACACTGGGGTGGGTCAAATGAAAAGCGCAGGAATAAAGAATACTAAAATGCAACACCAGGGGTGCTAATCCTAAACATCTCATGACTTAGTGCTGTGGGGGGTTTCACTTGCAGATGAATATATCCACAATGATGGAAAAATGTTGTGACCCCTAGGTGGGTCAAAGAAAATAAGTGGGAATAAAAACAGTTAAAAATTAGAGTTTTCTGGTGCACAACTTTTTTGGGGACACCCAGGACTGGCACAGTTGCACTCTGGGGTGCTGCTTTTTGTTCTTACAATTAAGCGCGAAAGCAGGCGAGGGACTTGTGGTTCGAGAACCGCCTTGTTTACAGTATATAAGCTTACAGGACAAGACACTGCTAAATGTTTTTGTGGTAAAGAAATTAGGGTTAAAGTCAATCATGAAAGTGTAAACCCAAACCGTTTCAGGTTTCATCATTGAAAGCACATGTTTGAAAAAGTATGTCAATGTTACAACATACCATGTGGAATCCTAAACTTTGCATGCTACAGTTCAGGTAGTTCTCATCCAATGCTGTAAATAGTTTGAACGTTACTTACCCAACCTAGAACTTCATAGTTAAACCAAAAATGTAAGTGACATACTAACATTTGAGTGTCAGCTTCTTTGAAAATTCTAAAACTAACGGTCGAAACAAAGGTAATGTCAAAAATTCAACCGTTACTTTTCCCATAGACTTGATTCTAATTCCCTTGTCCTTTCAAGATAGTAGTGAGTGTTTCCCCGTGCAAGGAGTTAAATCCGAGCTAATCTTTGTGATTTTCCATTGGTTGGCTTTGTTACGCATTTATTAACTGGGACAACCAGGTAAATAGAACGCACTAGAGACTAAAAAAAAAAAATACCGACCCGGATTTTAGGGTAGGTCGCGGCAGGGCAAACACAAACATTGTTTGGGGCCTAAACCTTGTCCATGTGATACCAATGAGGTGTGAAATAGCTAAGTAAGACTCAAATTGAAATCCTTCATAAGATCACAACCTTGTTATTAAATTCTAGATCTGGAATTCTGGTTATACATAGTATCCTATGGCACTGATGTTTTAATACTACATCAACAAAAAATCTGATCTCAAACTTTGGAATTGAGCATTTTAGGTGAATATCTTTTGTTCTAGTTGATTTTTTAGTTGACTATATTTAATTAATACATGAAAATATATTTCAAAATCTGAATCAGCCATCAATATCCCTTAAAGAAATGTCAGGCATCAAGCATTGATTTTTCCCTACAATTGTGACATCAAACTTCAAAGTACGACTATTTTGAAAGTTTCGAAATATACATTTTGTTGCCTAGGTCTTGCTCTTTCATTTAACACCTCGCTTGTAAAAAAGGGCGCAGAAATGGCTGACATAGAACGCCCGAAACATGCAAACCCCCAAACCAAAAGTTGCAGTTTTGGGATTTTTCAATGGTCACTGTGTGGTACAACGCAATAATATGTGATTGATTTTACACAAAAAGGGTTTCCGACTGAATGAGCGAGAAAGCCTACTGATCGCAATATTGATTGTGGTCCATGTGTTTGTGACGCAGTACACTGCAATGCCCATTGAAAAATCCAAAAACTTCAACTTTTGGTTTTGGAGTTTTTTGTCTTTCAGGAGTTCTACCTCAGCTGTTTTTGAATGCCTTTTTACAAGCAAGGTGTTAAATGAAAGTGCAGGACCTAGGCAACAAAACATATATTTCAAAAACTTTCAAAATGGTCGGGCTTTGGCACAATACTGATCAAAAAACATGCCGAGATACTTCTTGTGCCAGCTGTAGTTTTAATGTGCACACTTGTATTGACCAAATGTTTCCAAACTAAGCAATAGGGCAGGTATGAAATAATGCATTACTTCAGTGGTTCTCAATTGTATTAGCTGAAGGGCCAGAGAATGCCAAACATATTTCAAAGTTCCCTACTTGAGGTCCAAATATACTTCTGTTTCCCTTATTTTAGAGCAAGGGGCAAAAATCATTGGTTGGCAGCCTGCCAATTGAGAACCCCTGCATTACTTGTATCAGATACAAAAAATATGCATATGACATGGTTTCAGAATTGACCTAGGTTCTAGTGCCAGAGTGCAAAAAAAATCATTTCGGAGCAAAAATAACCATGTTTAATTTTTAAGATGTCCTTTCTAGATTATGAATTTTTAATCAAAACCCTGTATAATAATAGTCGACTTATCTTGTGGCCTTGATCAGATGACTCATCTAAATGACAACTTGCGTACATTTCTGCCAAATATTGAAATAATTTTGGTCTTTCAAGTGGATATTGTGAGATTTTTTTCATGCGTTTTGGTATATTAATTACTTTCCATGTGTTTTCCAAACTTGGAAATCCTTTGTTTTCTAGGTTAACCCCTGCCCTGGTCTAACACCTTCGAGTATCTCTGAATGGTTCATGGGAGTAACCCACCAAGATGTACCGTACCTTTAATATATCTGGAAGCATGTTTTAATTTTCTTAGCACGTCTCTGATTGGCTAGTTACACCACATGACCCCCATAAACCAATCAAATTAGCTGGTACTGTTCATGACATTTCGAAGGAGACGTGAAAAAACAAAAACCTAACCAAACTGGAACACACACGCATACACTTAAAACATTACCTTAGATGACCTTTGACCTCCCATATGAAGGAATCCTCCCCCCAACCTTAACCCCGAGTCTGGTTTAAACCAGACTTTTAACTTTTTGAAGGATATGTGAAAAACTGGAATACACACATACGGACATGCACGCTTTTGCAAAATCCCCTACTGCTCTTCAAGCCAGGGGGATAAAAACAAACAACATTAAAAAATGACAAATTGTGAAAATATTGATTTGTTGAATATTATTAATTTAATACAAAGTAGACTAGTGAGACCCCTACAAGATTGCTTGTGATAGTTACTTATACAGAAAGATATATCCAATGATACCCAATCACGATTCCATCATTTTAAAAATAGAAAACAATACTTAACAGATAAATATAACTTTTTATCTTAGATTCAGTTTTAATATTCTTTAATAGCATCATTGAAAATGTCAATGTTGCAATTTAGACCACTTTTATCAAGCCCTCATCAAGTCTACGAACATTTGAATACTGCCCTCAATCGGAGCCGGATGACCGGAACAAGGTCTCTTTCAGACTGGCCAAGTTTCCTATCCAAATATATAGACGCCCTTGTCACATTCTAACCATGATGATGAAAAGGATGTAAAATTAATGGAATCACTATAAAACAAGAGTTTGTTAATTTTATGCCATAAATATGGAAGACAGTCATGATTTTAATTTTGACCAACTAATAAAAAAACATGTCCTCTAACTACTTTTACAATGACATTATATATTTCCTTCGAGACATTTAAGTCTGGTATGTGAAATACCACTTGTATAAGGCACTATGGACATACCTTTAATTATACAAACTATGGCTAGAAAAGCACACATTACATATACAACACACCTGTCATACATTGATTTGGCGCACCATTTTATATATTACACAGACATGTAAAATCAGTACATCTAGTCTGATTCTAGTACTTACTATAAAAATAAAAATCACTTCCCTGCAGGATTAAAAGCATTAGCAGTGATTCGATAAATCAGAAAAATTAAAAGAATCATAAAAATCTGATTTTGCATATATTGGGAATGTGGTCTAACACACTCCCAAAGTGAATAAAATCCAAAGCACCATAATAAATAATCTACTTTAGTCAAAATTGGTTGATTGAAATTGTCGGTACAGACAATACTACATGGCATTGAATGGGGCATCACATTTGTTAATTATTGGTCTTCCCTCTCATTCTTTTTTTTAAACTTATCTTTCTCTTAAGGTAGGTGCCTGAACATGGTAAATTTTTTTATTTAATTTTGTCTCCTAACATGAAGCATATCACCAAAAACATCTGATTGTGAGTTATATCGGTCCCAAGCGTTTGGATAGTAGAAACATAAATCAGCGGGCGTGAGCAGCCACTGATCAAAAAACTCCTGACAAATTGCTGAAAAAGTATAAAATCAACCAATTTCCTATACTTTACACAGGGGATGACTACGATGAAAAAATTCCAAAAATCAGATTTCATCAATTCACAGCCCTGATAAATGACATACCAAAGCCCAACGGTTCAGTGTGTGAGCTATTGTGGTTCACCCACTTGGGAGACTTTTCACTTATTATACATCATTGAAAGACGTAAGGATTCTCAGGCGGTAAATTTTGCTGGGGGGTAACAAAAATAAGCACTTTCTCAAATACCTAGGTTTTCCACAAAATTGAATCGTTTTGGTTTTCGATTTCTGACTTGCAAATCACTGATATTACTTTAGTCGGCCTGACCTAAGGAGTGATGTCATAGCGTTCGCGCAGGTATTGTAAATGCGTATCACGCACGCCGACTTTGTATGCTCGCGATACAGCTGCCGCGTTATGCGATTCGTAATTTAAGACTGCGTTGAAAGCTTAGTTCACTCCTTAGTTCAGGACGGACGAAGATAGTGCCTTTAGGAGGCAAAATCAGAAATTTTGTATAGTATTCTGAACAATCCAAAATATTTAAATATGCTCAAAGTGATGTAGTGTTAATTTCAGCACTGAGCAAGTTTGGAATATTTGTATTAACTGGACTTTTATCAGAAATTGAGGAAATTAAGCAAAGAGGCTCAAACACACTGTAAAATCACAGACATGATTTTTTGATTTTATATTCAGATTAATCAGAGAAAATGTTTGAATTCAAAATCCACTTTGCAATGAAATACCAAACGATAGCAAATACTAGTTGCTTGATTCATGCAAAACCAAGCTTGTTGTGATAAAAAATTACAACACCGTACCAGAACAGTTGTTCAGGCCAAATCATTATGTATTAAGGTTGATTTTTATTTGTGTCAGTTAATGCATATTGTTGAGGGTTATGGTTTCAATTGGAGGGGATTTGTGTTGATACCGAAATTTCAAAAGCCGAAAATAGAGTGGAGTGAGTAGTAGATACATTTTATTGTTAAAAGTCCATACACATATGTTTGTATGTAAGAATTATAGGGTTACTGGTTCACATTCATAACAGATTAAATCTTATGAATGCGAAATCGATCTTCAGTGAAGCCATGCAGAATGTTGGCCCTCAATTCACACCGCATACAAGTGGCATTATTTTCTTGGATAAATAATTGCAACTCTCAACAAGGAGAGAATCTGTCAAAAAAATTTTATAATGAAAACTGACACAAAGAAAAATCCACGTACTTTACCTATGATTTCTTGCATTTGAGCGATCAAGGGCAACTCGACCTTTTTTGTGTTGTGGATGTATGTATGAGAAAAACAATATTACTACTATCCATGTATTTTAACCTTGCAAATAGAGTTGATTTTTATGATGCTTTTCAACAATTATGTACAAGCACACACATTTGGGCCATTCTTCGGTCACATTTGTGACCAAAACCTGTATAATTTTACTTCAACCAATGACTGTTTTGTCAACGTACCAATCTGTATGACTTTGTACATTATTAAAGGTGCATGTTACAATAGTCTTTGGGACCCCCTGATTACCCGACAGTGTATCCAATTTTTTATATCAGATGGAAAGGCCGTATTTTTATCATTGTCATCCTGAATTTGAGCCCTAAAATTCCATTTCATTCCCAAGATATAAACAAAACACCGCCGTTTTAGTGGTTAACCTTCCAATATTAGCACAGAATTGAATAGGGCTTGCAACATGCATTATGCGCTACCATCAAACGCAAGTTGTTTCCCCTGGTACTTGATGTGGTGTATGTGCACGTGCAGGCTCTCATATCAAGTAGAGAACACAATACAAAATAAATCGAAAACAAGCACCTTAATACCTTAGGACCAAACCTAACCAAAAATTATGTTTCTACTTTTGCTAGATTGGTTATTTTCCCCCATGACAAAATAAACAATCAAGATAAAGTGGGAAACATTCTTGTTAGTAGGTGGGACTCAATGTTAATTCATAATGTAAAAAGGAATAATGTAAAAAGTAATAATGGTAAAAGTAAAATGTAAAAGTAAATGTAAACGTAAAACAGAGATTGGTTACGTTGACAAAAACAGCATTGGGGGTGAAAGTAAAAATTTACCGGTTTAGGTGAAACGTGACCGAAGAATGAAGAATGGCCATTTATTGTTCGGCCCAAAAGGGTGATCTCAGAAAAAGAAATGGGAAAACCTAAGCACACTGCATGTGTATGGGTGTGTGAATTTCTTTTATGACATTTCTTGGACACTTTTTGGCCATGATAGCACATTTCCTTTATCCGGAAAATCAAGCGAAACAAACCTAATGTGCTACAATTCAATTTGAAAGTTATGAGTGGGTTCTGAGAAAAACCTTTATGCCCTATTGGCCTCTAAAGTTTACCCTTTTCATCAAAAATGTTCAGCATTACTTCATAAGGGTAAAAAATGGACGGCTTTCGTACTTTCCTTACATGACTCATAAAAAAATAAGTTAATTATAACATATTCAAAATGCAAGCAAGATATTCAAGTTCATATATCTACAGGGCATATATCGTGCTTCATTATGTTTTGGTACTCGTTTTCAATGGTGAACACAGAGGCGTACAAGGCAGTGTGATCCAGGGTGCAAAATTCCACAGTCATCCCGCCAGAGGGGGCACAAAGTTTTGTTCTCTGTGTTTATGCTCCAATCTAGTCTGAACTCGATGTAAATGTGTGAAAAATGCCAAAATGTACATTATTCACCCCAAATTTAGGCAGAATGGTCTAAATTTTCCCCAAAGAGGAGGGATGAACAAATAAATATTTTGGTCCCATCGTCCCATTTGTTAGGCCGTGGGGGCAAAACCCCCACCAGTATGTATGCCATTGGTGTAACGCACTGTATTGCTTTAAAATGCTTAAGGAGCTGTTCCGATTTGTCTATCGTGTTCTCTACTTGATGTGGGAGGCCCTGACAATTGTGTACGCTGACCACCAATTACCGTGGGAAAAAAAACTTGCGGATGAGGCTAGTCGAGATAATTGCATAGTCGCCAATGCCACTATTCGCTACGTGCTAATATTGATGGTTATGTTAACCATTAAAATGGCAGTTTTTTGTCAGTACTGAGAAAGAAATGGATTTGAAAGCTGAAATGTCTATGAGGACAATGAGAAAAATTACAGCTTTCATCAGATATAAAAATTTATACTTCTTCAGGGTAAAGGAGGGGGTCCCAAAGGCGATCGGAAACAAGCACCCTTTAAAGTCTTCCTTAAATTCATCAAAATGATCGAAACGACAAATTGTAATTTTTAAAGTTTGTTTTCACTAGTACCAATTAAGCACAATTGTTGTTATTCCGGATTAGAGAAGTTTTTAATCTTAAGAATTTAAGTCATGAGAGTAACGCACATTCATTCAAAGTTATGCTTTCATTTTTTGTAGATATAGAATGTGAAAAATGCAATAAATAGTTTGAGCATGTGAACAATGCAACTCCTGTTGTGAGTAAAAAACCATGATTACATTGATTGAATCAATAGTTCACATTATGTCCCTTGTGTTAGTACTGGTCACAAAAATTCCAATTATTTGCAATTGTATATATTTTAAATTATATTTTTTAAATGTGTCACATATCACGGTTCCAATCATTTTAATACACGCAGCTTGTAAGCCAAGCTGCTATTCATAAACAACCAACCCCATAAAATTCATCTGAAAATTAGGTTTAAAATTCCTTACTTCTCAGTACCAATATTTGGATGAAATTTTGGGAGGCTATGAAGTACTTCATCTTATTAGTACTTGAGTTAAAAAGAAAACATTCCCTTGAAATTCCCATCAAGTTGTTAAATCAGAAGATGGGAAGGATTCATTGAGTTAAGGGCAAAATTGGGAGGCATAGGATAAATGGAATTTATTTAAAATACAAAACAAAACCCATCATAAATCCCCTTCACAACAGTCAGCACCAGCTTTAAACTTGGAATATCCATCCGACATTCCATCATCTGACCAGAAATTCAGAGGACGGCCAAGAAATCCCCTATTGTAGACGTCACTATATGTAAAGAGCGAACTCTTGACAAAAAAAAATTTTTCTTTTTTTAAATTGTTATCAAGCAGTATTCCCTTATTCCAAAACGTTGGTGCGGAAGATTCAATTCCACTGTAAGGTTTTTTTTCTGATTTTTTGTATGAATAACGGACGAGGATGAGGCTGTAGTTTAAAGAGACATGAGATTTCCAGAGAAAAGAAGCGCCCCAATTTTTGTCGAACCCCAGTTTTTTTTTGCATATTGGAATGCTTACCAATGTATTAGATCCCACTGAAATGAATAAGCCAAATACGCCCGTCTTATGTAGTAAGATGATGATTTAGTACTTTCTGTCGTTGCACCACAGAAAGTAAGAAAGTCAAAAGCATGGGTTCTATGGAGGAGATTACGAGTAGCAGGGCAAGTTCAAAACAAAGGTTTGCGGTTTTTTTTCTTTGTACTTGTTTGTTCAAAAGCTTCTAAACGTTCTCGGTAGGTGGTCTAAACCGATCCGTTGAAATTTGAGAGGAAATTTGCATCCTCTAAAAAATATCCTCCTGTCCCTTTAGTTTGATATTTTGGGTGAGTGCTATCATTGGATGATGGTTTGGCCGCAATCGTCTGAGAAGTGTCGTACCACTGGCAACCACCCAGTCAACACTGCCACAATAGCTGCCCTGAGGTCACACCAATTCCAAGTTTAATTCCACGCCTTACTTAGTGACTTTGAGACTGACATGGATCCTAGTTAAAGGCGCTTGTTTTCCGATTTGTGTATTGTGTTCTATTTTTGATATGAGAGCCTGGCACTTGCACATTCACCCCCATCAAAGTACCGTGGGGGAAACAAACTTGCGGTTTTGAGGGTAGACGCAATAATGCATATGTTGCAAAGCCCTATTCAATACTGTGCTAATATGATGCGTTTAAACCTAAAACGGCGGTTTTTTTTTGTTGAGATCTTGAGGAAGAAATGTATGAGGGCTCAAATTTCAGGACGACAATGAGAAAAAAATACGGCCTTTCATCTGATATCAAATCGATACTAACTTCCGGGTAAATCGGGGGGTCCCAAAGATGATCGGAACATTGCACCCTTTTAAACTGTTGTTGTTTTATTTAGTGTTTTGTAACCTGACCAAATTTGCCTGACCATGTTTTGGAACTGCTGAATCAACACCTATACAAATTTATTCCATTAAAGTTGTTGAATGCATAACCTACCTATTTCACTTTTGGCAATAAGTAAATTATACCCTTGCCACCTACTAGTTATGTGTTAATAGTACATGATAGAGAGACCTAGGTGTAAGGGTATATGTCAAATATTTATGCCTATTTTGACAGATTTTGAAGGTGGGACAAGAAAATTCAGTGACTGATATTGGTAAGATATGCAAAAACTATCCACCAGTGCAACAAACAAATCTGAAAAATCTATAGCAGGAATCTTGACATACATGTACCACGGAAGGTTGTTCAAATCCAATGATTCTTACAGTACATTTCTTTATCTCAGTGCAGTGATATCATAACCATGCCGCAGCTTTTACGCAAGCGCCAAGATAAGTAGCTGTACTTGTGCGCGCTGTAAAAAAACGGTTGTAGGTTATGGTGCGACCATCAAATCTTGTGTTGACATCACATGCAGGAGGCCGGAAATGAGTATGAAACACTTCTTATTGGGCCTTTGTTAACACCAAATACCATTAATGAAGCACATCAAAACATCAAAAAGAGTTACATGGAACACTTACCACATATAGGCCTACAAAACGGGTCATTAAAACCTACATGTTTCAAGAACAAAAATACTGAAAACAATAAGTTGTCAAAAATAACAAAAATACAAAATTAAAAATACATTTATGAATAATTATAAGTACTTTTAAAATCTCCATGGTTAAAATTCTGTAACTTTAGAGGGACATAATTCTTGGAATAAACAAGGAAAATCAGGTTTAAAAATTGTCCCGCTCTTGATTTTTGTTAAAATTATGGATTTGAATGACAAAAGAAACTTATCAAGAAGGCTAAAAATTAGCCTTCCAACCCCCCCCCCCCCCCGATTTGGATGCATCTAGGGATGAGGACTGATTATTCTACTCATGTTTACCATCCTTGGAGGAAACAAGAGTAGTTGTAGATTCAAATCAGTTCAAACAATAATTTAAACAATCCACTGGGCCAAAACTTGAATATGCCACAATCAAAGATGTTTCAAGCGTATTAAGGCAGATATGCTCAAGGTGAAGTAAGTATTAATTTTGACATGATTAATTGGCGAGGGAGTTACAAATTATTACACCTTTCATAAATATTCATGACCTAATGGTGCACAAACCACTGGTCAAGGGAGAGAGCGACCCAATCAAAACAATTTAGCTACTTTGGAAGAGGTCAATGTCCCCTGGGTAATTTGGACTATTTTCCCTACAACTTCATCCATTCCCCAGTTTCAAAGTCCAGTAAGGTTTGTAATTCTAACAAATTTACTAAATGGTTATATCTGGGAAAATAGGGCATCAATTTCTCCTGTTACTGGCTAGGTATTTCCCTAAAACCAAAGGGTATGGGGTGGTAGATAACTGAGACTATTTTGTGTCTCAACACCAAACGACGGTCCTAAGTGTGTTGACACACTACTTTCCTTGAACACTATCCCATAATGAATTCTCAATGAGACCATGCAAGTCATTTCAAGACTTGCATGGCAAATACTTGTTCCCACACCCTCATATACCCTTGCCATTTCAAAACTTATTAATACTTAATCCAATAGTGGAATATCAGAATGGACATAATGGCAAGAACTTCCCAGAATGCCCCAAACTGGTATCCTCCGGCACGGGCGCCTCAGTAGTCATGGGGGTGGTCGTGGTCTCTGTGGCGTTTCGCGCCAACAACTTCGTTTATCACAAGGGCGAGATCCGTGCAGGGAGTCCTCCAGAGCTGCTTTAAATATTAGATTTTACTTCAATAATGACTATGTTTTCTGCATCTATACCATCCAGGCTATCAGATGGTAAAATTTCGCTTAATTTTCCCGGAGTTGTTCAAGTGGATCTGAATCAAGAAGAGTGAATAAATACATTAAAAACAATTTTTTACTATCAGGACATATGGGTTTTGCATGTGAAGCATGGAAAAAAAAACCCATAAAGCTGTCACATAATTTTGGGTTATACAAATAAATTATATAGAAGATCCTCAGACAATTAAGCCAATCCCTGCTTGTTGTATATTTGGGCACCACATATAAACAATCAGATTTAAGCCAGGTCAATTGGTGCCAGGTAACTGTCAAGTCCCGGTAAGTTGGAAATCCCCGTGGTTGTTAAGTTAATAGTGTGATTCCTGTACTTTATTGAGATTTATGTGCCGGTCAATAGAGCAAATTTAAGCTTACCCGGTCATATTGAGTCTGGTAGTCCTACCCCGACAAAATAGCTATAACACTGGTATATTAGGTAATCCCCTCTTCAAAATCACCCCCCCCAACTGAGCCAAGGTTTTCAGATTGCCCATACAAAATCTCAACTCTTAGACACGAATCCGACGGGGTAGCCTCGAAAGGACACCCCTCTACGTCGCCGCCTTACTGGGGGGATCCGGCCAGCAAACACACAGTACACCCACGCCGCATATTGCCTTTTACGAGCTTAACGGACGAAAATAAGAAGAATTTACAACCTACTTTTCGCAATTTTGAACAATTGTCACAGTTTAATTTATATGGATTTTAAGGAAGGATGATTGTAGGGAATGGCCTAGACGGGAATTCCAGGGCAAGTGCTTACTGTTGTTGTAAAGTTGAAGGTTATCTCGCCCCACTTTGCCCGTGACTGAGAAATGAACGTTATGGTTACAATACGTGTTAAAAATTGTAATAAACAGCCGCGTTGAGGAAAATTCATTTTTCGTAAATTCAAATATCCAGACAAAAATAAAGTAACAAGTAACAACAGAATGTTGAGATATTCCGGTACGTTGAAAAAAATTGAATAGTTCTCAAAGACGATCGTATGGTTGAAAACGTGACATCTCCGATGAGGGTGTTGATGTTTAGAAAAGGACGCGTATTTGGTTGTTACTGTACATGGAGTGATGTACTTGTACGTGACATGTGGAACAAATTTTAACCATGTTTTCAAAATGGAATTTTGTGAAAACAACAATCGTATTTAAAAGCAAACTACATGAAAATAATAAAAAATTAAAAAGTTCATTTCACTTCATTAGAGCTTGGCAGATTCGGTGGTTTTTGCATTTGGAAACCGATGCATATATGGTACGGCTGCAGACATTCACATCCTTCATGTGTCATTGGAGCATATTTTTACACGCAGTTCGTTTCCATTTTTGTAATTTTTATCGCTATTTGTGCAGTCAAGAATTAATTTTTTTTTCCTGAGCCGGCCATGATGATATTACAATGGATAACATGAAATGGTTGATTTTGCCAGTCAGAACTGATCAAAAATTATCGCTTCGTTGTGGTAAACACGTACAACGTAAACGCGGTTTATAACGAGAAATGCAAAAAGATGCCCCCCAGCATGGCGGATGGTGAGAGTGCGCGCCCACGGCAGTAGGGGCGAGAAATAGTCGCCGTCGGGATTAGTTGTATAGGTAAGTCGGGGGATGGGGCACTAATGTTCAAATGTGCCAGTGTCGCTTTAAATAGTGCCCAAACTAACTGATCTTGTGATGGCGCTTTTTAACTTTTTCTTTTCAAAAAAGACCCATTCAAAACAATGCACACAAACCACCTACAGAAAAATCATTATGGTTCTTACATGGGAAGCATTTCCTGTCCAAAGAATGAGCGCTTTATCGTCACAAGCATTGCTACCAAACCAACTCTCTCTTTCACTGTCTGCCCAAATTCTTCAAGACTAGCCGATTGGTCTCACGGTAAAAACAAGTAGACATGGTAAACTTCATAATAATTAAGGCTGACTCCCTATCTTCTTACACTGACTAGTAGTCCCCCAGACCTACAAACATGGAAGGCATGCATAGCAAGCAAATGCATCATCTTAAATGCCCAGCGCATTTGATTATAAATGAGTAGTGCTTGCAGGAACGACTTTGAATTATTATTTGTATCATTAAGAAATGGATGATATCATTAAGGGCCAGAACCCCACCTGCAATAGATTGAATTCTACCATTAATATTATTAAAATGAAAAATTCAGTGATTTGTAGGTGTGTAATTTAAAATTGGGCACAGACTTGACTGTCAATCAAAGCAAAATTCTCTGATCAAGAAATCTCAGCCCATGATACTGAATGTTGGCTGATACTAACCAATTGGATTGAACAGGGAATTTATAAAACGCTTCTCGCACATACTGTTTGAACCTACGTCAAAATTGTTTTCTTATGTTTTTTAGAACCATTTTAAGCGTGGCAACAACAAATTTTGACAAATGATATGTTGACAATGACACAAGAGCTGTTAGCCCAGTTGAAAATCAGCTAAATCATTGCGAGAATTTGCCTATGG
>JAMKCH010040687.1:0-21377 GCA_023653785.1 Ophioderma brevispina | reverse complement strand
TTTGGTGACTAACATTTTACAAATAGATCGCTATTCTCCAACTTACTTGCCGAGGGATGACAGATCCCCTTTAACACATTAAACACGGATTTTTACCATGCATTCTGTCACAAAAGCAATAGCACTGATGATTTGCTGCCTTGGGATTGGGAAATTGGAAATAATTTGGGTTGACTATATCATCATGATGAGTGCTTACACCAAATATTATAATAGTCTTAGGCAGGGGCTCCAAAATAAAGAATTAGGGCGGGCAAGGCAATGTGCTCAATTTTAAAAGGGCCACCAAGGCATTACATGTTAAAGAATAGCATTTTTTTAGGGCACCAAGGTAGGGCTGTGACATATTCCCGGGTACCCGACCGTTTACGTCTTAACGGGAAGAATTTAATCGAGCGGGTTTCCCGACATCACTTAAAAAAAAAGAAGTTTAAAATTTTACATTTCTTTTACTACTCACGGTCTCTACGGAACAATATTACATCCTGAATGAAAACAAATACCTTAATGTTACCCAGATTGATTAAAACGTTGGATATTTATCGCTGATGGAAAGTTGTTGCCGCTTGTACTTAACCGAAAATCGCAATACAACATTACATAGGCTACAGCAACTTCAGATTCTTGAGCCGCCACACTCCCTGATGGAAAATTCCATTCACCGCGGGGTTGTTTAGGTCGGCTCGTTAAGTGGTAATAGCTGTACTACTGGCTGGTTATGTCAATCTTAGCCGATTTGTAGCTGCCGGGTATTCCACGATCGGTTTTTACGTGGTGAATGGCGGTTTAGGTGAAATAAAAGTTTAAATAAAAGTACACGATTTGTAGTAAATAAAGAGTTCTTCTTATGAATTACAAGAACAGGTGTGTTTTCATCGCTGTACTTCAAAAACATGAAATAGTTGAAAGAGGTAGGTATGTTCAGGGAGATTTTTTTTAGTTAAAAATTGTGAGAATTTGTCATCAGGAGTTTCTGGTACCCGGGTACTCGCCCGAAATCATAAAACGGAGTGTACACAGGAAGTCATACCCGTTAGGTCACAGGCCCACCCAAGGCCACAATGGATAGGGGACCTAAGGGCAATATGCCTTAGGTGCCTCAGGTTATTTTTGAGCCTGCGTAGGCATTGACCAAAAATGTTTTTGAAAGTGAACTACAGGCAAAGTGAAGACTGAGAGTATGGAACAAAATAAGAGATTGAGGACGTCCATATCAGTGAAAAGAAATTTTAAAAAAAGGAAGAAAAAAGAAATTAAAGCTCAAGATTAGGGTGGCATATTTTTGTGGGGTTCACGTATTTATTAGTTAAATTAAGTATGGACAATGAAGTAGTAACCATTAATATGCCATGTATAAAAGGCGCATTGGTAAAAAATCATATATAAAAACACATTTGCTTAAGGTCATCTCAGAGTGATTAATACTCTGGTATATATAAGATAGATGGCCAAAAAAGCTGTTTCTTTGTGAATGGCATCATATATAGGCTACTGCATCATTGATGCTCATGGTTTTTGTTCCCTATAAAAAAATCTAGAAATTTATCTATAAAAATGTGCCTTGTTCGTTTTGGTATTCTTAGAGTCCTAGTTCTAGGGGTCGGTCGGTAGTCACCTTTTCAAATTCTCACTTATGTTTATCAAATATGCCAAAAAGGCCAAAATCCGCGGTTCCAATTTGGAACAACGCCAAGATTGTTCAAGGTGACATAACTCACAATTCTACCAAAAATGAAAAACTAAAAAAATACACGAACTAGTGTTGAATGCTCGATACGATGCATTTCATTCTTACCTGTTTGCGGCATATTGATTTAGAGTAACTGGGAACCGGAAAATCACAAATTATCGCCCGAAAGTGACAGAGATAACTCGCCATTTTGTCCCATACTACTGTTCCAGTTCGACTACAAAATATATCCTTTCCAAAACACAAGCGTTTCATCTCTTCTTCTTACAACAATCCGTACCATCCACACTCTTCTATGAAGAACATCTCAAGCGGAACGTCTGGGGGGAAAGTCATGGGGCTTTTGACCACACTGTGCATACTGCCTAATGCTTTGTGGACACGGGGTATGGCAGTCTTCACACGACTTGGGCTGCCTTGTGTCAATTGGGAAAGAAAACTAGAAGAGAGTGGTCCAAACTTCTCCGAACCCGACCCCTTCGGCTGTTTTTATTTTTTCTCTCGGGTTATCTGTACATGACTGTGGATGACCCCCGAGAAAAGTTCCAAAGTGGACATTATCAGAAGGACATTGCAGATTAGTTGATGCGGCTTCATAAATGAGAAAAGCGCTGATGTGTAGGATACTACCATGATGAAAGGCATGTTGGATGCAATTTGCTTTGTATAAAATGTTTTGGCAGCCGTTCCAGCTGTATCAGGTTATTGAAAAACTCCAGCAGTTCACTGGATGTTATCACAAATACATCGAAAATTCAAATTTTAAGCGTCATTGAGAAAGCCGATTGTCCCTTTGACCATGTTGTGGGATCCCCCTTGTGCTTGGTCAACTGGGAGCAATGAAGTAGAACACAATGAGCATCACTAAGCACACATTGTCATTTTTGGCTTACCGAAGTACGTCTTATAATAGAGGGCTGGGTGATAGATTCAATATGTTCATCAAACTTCTTTCCCTGACTCCACAGATGAAAAAAACGAATGGACGAAGTTGAGCAAAAGGTCTATAGGGCCCAAAACAATCACCCCTTGGAATACATAACACGCAAGAGAAACAACAGGGGCCATAACTATCAAGAAACGCAAGAGAAAAAAAAAACAGTGACACTTGTACAATTACTTGTTAGAATAAAATCATAGTCATACTCTTGGTTCACTGTAGGTGCTTGGCGACTCTTTGCGTGCATTGTTAGTAAGGTCCCTACCAAGAAACCAGGACATCTTTTTGGACTCAAAGTCAGTAATTAGATAACACCACATGTGCTAGTGTAGGCCTGGATGTTTATCTGTTTTTTGGCTATGTGAACCCTGACCTCTGCATTTTCTTATCATTAGCATGCCCTAGTATTTTACACTAAGGTAGAGGTGTGCAATAAACATGATTGTGTCCACATGGTATGTTACATCTTAACTTTAGAAAGTTTTCTTTGATGACTACTAAAAATTCTTCTTTTTTTTCCCTTTGAAATTCCACTTCATTATTTTTATTAACTATTGGTATGTGTACATTGTGTGTGTGTTCTTACAGAGGTACATGTTAGGGAGTAAATATAGGTACAAAAAGCTACATTGTGCGTTTTTGTCATTATTGGATTACTCCACACTGAATCTCTGCCAAATGCTGTTTTATGGCCTGCTAGGGGGGGTAGGTAGGTCTAGCTATGGGGGTTGCCCACCGCTTTACCTGGGTTTTGTATATTGCTGTGAAGGTGTAAAACTCTACACCAAAATAATCCCACACGTGTATGAACTGGGGTGTCACGGGCTGGGGGGGGGGCTGCCGCGTGGACGTGTCCGTCGCCGGCGGGCAGCGACACATGCGCCAGGGGACGGGCACCGGGGGGGGGAACGGCGCCAATCTGTCTCCCATCTCTCACCCAACCGCACACAACTTTGTGGGGGGTATTCCCACAATGTACCACTTGTCGGTATGGTGTGTGTTTGCATATGTGTATTGTGTGTGTGAATTGGAAATTAAATGGATAATGGTAACAATGGTAGCATAAAAATTACATGTTTCAAAATGTGGGCTATGACAGTCAAAACAATTAAATGTACAGGTTGAGGGGAGGAGTTCTCACATTGGGAGTAAGTATGGTTATGTACCACTACTTATAAAGTCCCCATTTCAGGCTCTTTTTCAGTTCAGGACCCCCATTTTAGACCCATTTCCAGAGACCCTACTTTTCATGTCCAAAGCCACATTCTAACAAATTTTAACTAACTACCAAATTTTCTTCTCTTCTTTTCAAAACCCCACTCAAGTAGCTGGGATTGAGGTATATCCGCAGCTTATTTTCTTAACTTTTCATAACCACCTAGTGTTCCGGAACCCCATTTTTTGGGCCTCAAATCACGCCCCCACCCCCACCCCAGTAACAGGTTTATTATAGTCAATTCGCGTTGATATGTTTGTCCCCCTGGAGTTTTTGGACCTATTCAATTTAAGTCGGAGAGGGTAAAATGAAGAATTCAATGCACGTGCCACAACACCGGATTATTTTGACCAGGTTCATCAACCCAACTCACCTGCCCCTAAATACAATTTCATTCAGTATGGAAATGAACACAAAATTTATGTTCAGGCCCTGACATTCCTAACAATCAGATTAAACAGAAGTCCCTGCCATCTCATTGATTTTTTCATCACTCTGCAAAAATGGTAACGGGGTCACATATCAGATCATGATGAATCGAGTAAAGAAAAAGACCAAAGTTGCAGGAGATCATGTACTGACAAAATTTTGTCAGTACTACTTTTGGTTTGAACAAGGCGCTCTAGTGAATAAACTTGGTTGACAGGTGGGAAAGATTTCCTTATTAAATTTTCGATTTGTGGTGAGTATGTGGGTCTGGCTGACAGGAAGGGAAATATCTATGTAAATGCAATTTACTTTATAACATATATCCTGGTTTAATAACTCGGACCATTTCTGACCATATTAAGCAATGTCAACATAGGATGTAGTTTTAAACTGTCAAATTACAGAAAATCATTTTCTTCAAAGTTGTAATAAGTTGTGAGAAACAGCAGTTAATGCAGTACTGTAAATAATTTGTTACTAATCTTCCCTGGCCTGGACCATACACAAGCCCGTCCTAATCCTCATGTCATCTATATTTTACTCTTTAACCCCGAATAACCACGTACCTTAAGCCATAAATTGTGCAACAATTAGGTTTTTTTAACCTATATTCGTTAGTCTATTGTAGGTTTTGCTGCCCCTGGTTGATCCATACTGAAATCAGTGGATGAACAAGGACAAGTCAGTATCCATGTTGTGATGGATGTTGACCAATGGTTGATTGGTGGGGGTAGTCAGGTATTGATAAGAACACAGGATCCATTGGGTTAGGTGATGGTTGTTGGAGCGTGGTTGATGGAATAGTGGCGTCATCAGGGGATTCAAAGTTTGTTGTCCAGTAGTAGTAGGGCACATGCATTTAATTGGAGCATTTTACTGTATTTTGTGTTTTCTTTTATTTCCTGAGGATAAGATTTGATGCTTAGAAGACAAAACAGATGATAGAATGTTTTACAATTTTATAGATAATCCAGTGAATCCAAAATCAAATTTTGTTTATAAACTAATATTGGACAATCAAGTATGATTTGCAACTGTCTTGACTTGCCATCTTAGAGCCAATTTTTGGGGGAAAAAAAGCATTTCTGGGAAGCCCTTTTCAATTTTTTTTTTGTTGTTTTTTTTTTTAAAATTAAAGTGCATTTTACTTTTAGGTTTTTGGACTACTACTTGGGGAATAAAAACAAACTTGATTTTTTTGTTTGGCCTTAACAATGAAACAAATTTCACTGGCGATAGGACCTATATCCAAACATCCTTTTCGGAAACGACTACATACCTGACGATCACCCCAACAAGGTGGTAGCGTATTTTTCTTGTAGATCTAAGGGCAATTTCCCCCAAAACAAAACAGGTCCTCTCCGTGCATTTTTGAAAAGTGGACAAAAATGGCAGTCAAGGTACTTAGGATATGGGAATTCACTTAATTGGTTTGTTTCCACCTCATTGCACAACTCAGCGCCACACCTCTTGGATAAGAGCCACAGCATCCTTGATGCTCTCGTTTTTTTTGTGGCCGAAAGCTCTAATAGAGGTAGGCCTGTAGAGGACAATTTCAATCACTTTGAACACCTGAAAATTGACAGACACGATCATCATCTTTTGAAAGAAAAATTGAGTGCAAAAACCAGGGTGCTGACAAAAAATTCCAAAATTAAAAATTTCCAATTTGTTTGCAAGTTTTGTGAATAAGGTTTTTAATTACCTTCATTTTGGTGGCAATACCAAATTTTTGGTACATAGGGAATCATTCTATGCAACTTTCATTTTGTGTTTTTGATAGTGCCCAGATTAGCTACAACTTTATACTGAGGGTGCACGCACCCTCACACAATTATGCGCTGTCAATTAACACTCCCATTTTTACAAATATTCAGAACTATTTTGTGTGGAGGGCATTAACAGATTTTCAAACAGCATCATTTCCATATTAAAAGTGGAATAAACCCCTTTCATTACAGCATTTTTTTGTTGGGATGCACAACGCTTTTGGTTAAAGAGCATCACCACAGTGCCAGCCCCAATTTTTTTTAGGCTGGAAACTGCAATACCCAGAGGCTATGCAAGATAAATTTTCATATAATTGACACCAGATACCCAAAAACAATGGGTATTGCCACAAAATTTAACTTGAACACAATACCGACCTTGAGTAGCACCTTACCATTTGGAGCCATTTTTGTGCAGGGCACCTTGTTTGGCCTTTATTCAAACTGGGATCAAATGGGATCAGTGTCAATAGTCAAATCAATATCCAGTGTTCGAAATGATCAGAAACTTACGACACTATTCCAGGGTTCCCAACTGGGGGTCACGAAGTTACTCGAAATTAAAATGACTGCACTGTGTCTTTAAGGCAGGAACGTTATTCAAAAATAATTTAACGATATTCAAGCAAGCTCAAACGATTTTGCAGTGTTTGACATTATCCATTGAATTTGTAATTTACGCTTTGTGCCATAAGTCATAAAATTGTAACTTTGCAGGACTTTCAAAGAACAAAAATTCAACTTCATGAATAAAGAAATTGTGGTAATTTTGCAACACTTCATGTGCACACTTCGATTTCTGATGGTGTAGCAACCATGCCCGTTTAATGCTACAACTGGAAGTTTGCTTGGGTACTTAAATTCGTTTCTTCTTATTTTAAGACTCGGGGGGGGTGGGGGTGGGGGAATTTTGGGGAATTTGGTGGGGGAGGGGGCTGAAGGGGGGGGGGGTGGGGTGGGGCGGGACTGGGGGGGGGTGTGTGGAGGTTGGGGGGGGGTAGGGGTGTTGGGGGGGCTTGGTATTTTTTTTTTCTTTTTTTTCGCTTTCCTCTTTTTTCTTTTTTTCTTTGGTTATTTGATTTATTACACTCTTTTTTTTCACTCTCCTATTTCTTTTTTTGTTTATTTTTTTTTTGGTTTTTTTTTTTTAACTTTTTTTGGTTTTTTTTTTTTTCCCTTTCTATATGGTGACAACCCACACCACCTACATTTTTTACCTGGACTGGTCAAATTTCCTTTTGAGATATATTTTGAGTAGTGGGGTCGCCGCAAGAGCAGCCAACATGGTCAAGAAATGTGGTCCTCGAGTGAAAAATTTTTGGGAACCTCCTGCCTGCTCCATATATCCACCTCGTAACTATAAAGCCTTTTCTGGAATTAGATCGTTGGAACACACATTTGTATATGATCAGTGTGTACCACATATATAAAGAATCACACCTTAATCATGCAGTTCAATTGATACATTTAATTTTTCAATTTAATATTTTCATAACATGTTAAAGACATCTATTCATACAAGGTATAATGAAGTGTTTTTTTGATCCCAAGTTTTTGAACACTTAGTATAGATGTAATGAATAGTAATGACACACTGCACTTTAAAATTTTTTGTTTAAATATGTTGGTGCATACAATGTCCATAACTCCATAACTCCCACTATACAAGGGCTGACCTTTTGTTTTAAGGAGACAGGATCAAATATTAATTGACTACTTAAGTGTGATGGTTTGAAATATCACCACAAGAGAATTATGTACTGTTCCATTCCACGAGCCGGCACGGCGAGTGGAATGGAGACTCTCTTTCCTGAGTGATTATATTCTCTTTCCAGTCACAGAATTTAAGGCAGTTTAATATTGTTCATACATAAATTCTATATTTTTAAAACAATGTTAAGCGGCGTATTGCAATCGTCACCAGTTGAGTTTTTCCGTTACAACAAAACCAAAACATAGTTTTACGTTTCACATATAAACACAAATCTGTAGTTTGCAAGTATTTTGGCGCAGTTCTGGCAGTGATGTAAACATCCGCCTAGTTTAGAGGGAAATGTGGTGCACACTTTTTCCCCCCCGAGGTACTGGCTTCGGGCCTATTACACCCTGACCCCTTTGGGAACCATGTATTGTTTTAATTACAACTCCCGTGACTCTGGGACGGGGTTGTTCCGGGAAATATAATAGGTATCGGCCAATGAAATAGCCTGATTTTGTTCATGAATCTTCATAAAGGTGTAATAAAAAAAACTTCACACGGAGCAGGGCAATGGTAAATCTATCAAACGGTAATAAACCAACGAACTGCCTAGACTTTATGTATGAGTGATAACATGACACGGGCATGGAATTGGGTCGACTTTAATAACTTCATACCCTTGATTGTCTAAAACTTTCAGGTATTTAACCGATTCTATAGTTTCACCATTTTACTTTCTTATCCCTGGTTTTTGATGGAATATCTCGAGTGCGAGTGTCCAAGTGCAATAGCTGCCATTTGTCAAATTCCCATCAACATCGTTTGCCAAGTATATATTTGTTATAGCCCTTGCAATGGTCTAAAGTGCAACATTCGCCTGAGGAACCATTCAAGAGCCACAGACCCAAGGAAAGAAAACTGAGTTATCCGAATACATGGCAGCACACAGTAAGGGGTGTGATCACACGGCCAGCGATTGCACTTACGACTCTTGTTGCATTCACACGACGGCATAAAGCGATAAAGTTAACAATATAAACAGGTTTAAATTAGTACATATTGAACTTTTTACTAACATTGATTAGAAAGTGCTTTCCCCAATGGTTCCTGTAGTTTGAAGAATGTAAGACGGCAACCCGAGGGTATTTAACATGTTTAAACTAGGTACACAATCCTGTCTTGTCAAATACATTCACCATCATACATTCTTCAAAATAACAAACTCCTGAAAGAAGAGCAACTCTAATCTGACTTAAAGGATTTCTTATTAAATTAGAAAAAACCTATGCGAGAAACAGCCAGTAAAGTGTTGATTCAGTGTGAAGAACTTGGGTTTTGATACAAATCACATGTTGATGATGCTAGGTAACTTTGACTGGTCCTGATTTAAAAAAATACATTGCTCAGCTCATTCTTCGGGTTATACATTATTTGCATTGGTTTTTCCAGTAAATGCCAGATTCTAATAAAGGCCCCCATATTTTTATTATAAAGTAGCTCCTAAACTTCTTGCATTTTTAAGGTACACTTTCTGTTTATGGCACCGGTTCGCTGTCACCACACGTAATGTTACTATGACTTGGTGGGGCATGTGTGTCAGTCCCCGACGTTGATATCAGTGATATCAAAATTTGTTACTTACTTTTATTGGGAACAATACAATAATATGCTAAGACCCTTCAGCCAGTAATTCAACTCCATAAATGTAACAGTTTATTTTGGTTCTTGATCTTGACCAACAGAGATTGTTGTCAATTTCGTGATAAGACTTAATTAATAAATGGCTCCCTGCAATATCTGCAGCTTTCCCCGATTGTATCAGGGAGTGGATGCCTGTTTTTTTGTCTCATGTACAGTTTTAATTAAAGTTTTCAAATTTTTCGTCATGTGTCGAATGAGTAAGGACACCAAAATACTGACCTTACATGGACCCAACATTCTGCATTCTGGCGAGGTTCTCAACTAGGGTATATTGTCAGCAATATTAGAAGTCAACCCTGAATGGCAGTTGTTGCCGAACATCTTCAGATGTAAACAGTTTGTTCAGATTGAGGTTTTTTTGAGACCGAACCAGACTATTCACATCGTCTTCAATCTTTGGAGCCAAGAAGAAGCGCAAGTGGCAGAGTCTTCCAATTTGTATCAAACACAAACCTGACAGGAAAGAGGACATCTTTAAGTCGTATTAAAAATGCAGACTTTAAAACTTAAAGACATATCAGATTGCTAAATCAGAAAATCAAAAAATCATCAAAAATCAGACTTTTGCATGTATGAACAAGTACATGTGGTCAGGTTTTTAAGTGGGCACCTAAAAAAGGTGGATGTGTTGCATTCTTACTCTTTAAAAACATGTTTACATGATGAGCTTGTTTACTTTATTTGGTGGTTGTTTGGTATTATTTTATCCTTGGACATTGGCTTTCAATTCCTGAAACAAAAAATGTATGATTTAATTTGTGCTAATTACCTGCAATCATTAAAACACAATTAGTCAGGGGTGGATCATGTGGCGGAGAGCAGGTGGCAGAGGAGCACAATGCTTTACAAGGGCAATTCAGTACACTGTATCAATATCAGAGTGTGACGAAGCAGCCCTTCCCTCAATCATTTTTTAATGATTTTCAAGTCAGAGTATATTGTAATGCTAACATTGAGGTCATATAATACCATGCGTGGGGTTTATGTGCTAGTCATTATATTTGCAATCCATACAGCGTAATACTAGAAACCCCTTATTAAAATCACATTATAAGTCCAAATGATAACCCTTTCTTTTTATATTGCTGGCGATAGCCGATTATTCCCGATTGTACGGGACTTTCTAATATCTTGCGAGATTTAGTTTTATTATGACTAAAAAGCAATCAGCCAATGACCGACGGGAGGGTCCACTGGGGTCCGACTTTGGGCCCGAAAAATGGACCCCAATACTGCGATTGGGATTTGGGTCGCGTGATTTCAGTACGTAAAAATCTTGGACCCAGAGTTCAACCAATCAGGTAGTTTGTTTAATTGGTCTCGAGGTCCATCGCAAGAAAAAAAAACCCCAAAAAAAAAAAAAAAAATGAGAAGGTCTTTTTCTGGTCACTCTTCGTTCCTGAAGTCATTGGAGTCCACACTTGTTTATATTAATCAGAATAATTGTTCAGTTTTGAGGATCTCGAAGATCAGCCTTGGTCGGGATTGAGGTAAAACCAGCAGAAAGAGTAGGGGAATAGCTATTGACACTACCTCGGGTAGTGATGGCCGAAATTATTCGGCCTTTATTTAAATAAATATTAAAACTAAATTTGAATTTCATATTTTGAGACTGTTGATTCTGGACTTTGTGTGTTGGGAGATGCTACTATGTGAGCTATTTAGGCCACAAGTCTTAGTGGAGTGGAGTGTCGGAATGATGATTTCTGCATCCCCTTTATAAATTAGGAGGATTTCTTTTCGGAAACCAATGGGAATTTTTGCTACGAAACTGCGGCATATCTATCAGCGTTACCGGCGCTGGAAAAGCCAACAGTGTAACCGGGCATGTCCTGCCGTCCAATGTGGGTGTTGCCGGTGAAGAAGGATCCTTTCTTCCAAATCGTCTGAACTTCTGAATCACGAGTAGTTTTGATTTAGGGTCCATTTTCTAAAACATGTTCCTAAATTCAAGTACACATTTTGCATACATCCCAAACGTGGTCCGTGCACGCAGTCACTCAATCAGGCTAGTGAACAAGGCTTACCTTTCCAATTCTCCGACACGAACTCCTAATAAGATATAGTAATGTTGATTCCCGTGTAGCGTAAGAAAACCCATGTGATCCCTGTCTGCATCGCACTTTTTAGAGTAATTATTGATTCTAATACAAGTTTCAATGGGCGAATTAAGGAGGATTTTCAGAGAGATTTTTAGTGTACGCAATTTTAAAATTTCCCTCTGCAATATCACCCTCCCGGCACGTTGTTAAGGACGCCACTGTGTCAAGCGTATTTGGACCCGGAATGAGCGGGCAGGTCCAAATGCGGGTACGTCCTGAAAATTAGCGTGTTTTATGTCTTTTGGAGTTCCAGCTGTCCTGATAACATTTAGAAATTTTTAGTCTATTTTCATACTTGGTATTAAATGCAAATATTGATCAAAAGTGTTGTCAACCTCCTTCAAGAAGTCCCCAGGGAAACTACACTAAACTTAGGACTAAAATAATGTTGCAATAACCGTTAGTATTTTGCTAACGGAAATATTTATAGCTTTTAAAGGTGAAGAAACTCATAGGCACACACACGGAAATATATGTCATTGTCTATATTTATTTATGAAATATGCCGTCAGATCAGAGAGAGATTACATTGAAATGAAATATACATGAGCATGAAAATCTTAACCTTGTGTCTGTCTTATTTCTTCCGTACACCCTTGTTAAATGGATAAAATTGATATTATATCAAGTCTCAAAAATGAGTTCGAGTGTAGAACTTTGAAGGCGATATACAATTATAAATTCTGGTTATTCTCTAATAAAGAAACAATAGCAGGGTGTGAACAGATAACTCGAAATGTTGAGAATATAAAGACCTAGGCCTGTATTTATTGTCACGCTCATTTGTGGTAGAAAATCCCAAATATCCTTGGCGCTTCTGTTTAAAAATAATTTGAGGAAGAAATATAAAAAATTAGTCTTAATCAGGGGTTACAGTCAGACACCCCTTCGCGGTTTTGTTACAATACTTAAAGGGTTTCTTGTGTTTCTGTACTTGATATCAGTCTAGCAAAACAGTTTAAGCATTCATTGGTTACTATCTCTTAATAGATTAATTAAAAATGGTAATTATCCATTTCTACCAATTATCTATTGTGTGTTCGCACAAATGGTCCTTACTTTGTAAACTTATATGCAAAAAATGTAGGCCTACATCATGTTCAATACACATGTCATTTAAATAAATTCATAATTAATGTAGTCAAAGTTAGTTACTTAGCAGTTTAATTTCAGAAAGAGTTGACTTAATCAATAATGATTGTTATATCATCATGAAACCATACAAAACTCAATGTTATTTGGGCACCTATATGTTCTATATAGTGCACCTGACTTGCTGGTGAACAAACACGATTACTTGTAAAATTACATTTAGTATCAAACTTATAGAATAGATTATGTGCTGTGATCAATTAATCATATCAACTTACAGTAGGGATTAATAGTATTACATATACACGATATTATTAATAAAATGTTTATGTATTGCCATTATTGATAAAGCATAAAGTTTACAACTATATGGGATCACCCTGTATATCAGGCACATTGTCTATAATTGTTGTCTATTAGTAAAATGTTTTTTGCAACTTGTTTACAGACTACAATTCTCAAAAGCAGAGGTAAAATATAATTTGTGGTCGTAGTGCAATTTTTTAATATTAAGGGTGTTGTTTTTGGATACCCTGTAAGTGAAATTTTTCTTGATTTCATTATAATAAAATTTTACAGTTGTTGTTAATCTGGCCTGTTGCATACAACCCATCTAAAATGATTTTCAGGCCAATAGTTACTTATCATGTTCACAAATCAAAGAATTATTAATTTGACTGCGATTTTTCCTATAAATACTCACCAGATTTTTGACCACCACTATACTACAAAGTGAAGTAGTTTGTCCGATAAATTTACTATATGGCTGGGTGGGCATGTAAGTTACTTATCATTAAACGGTGTCAACATTCTTCATCATTGTTATGTTAGGGGTGACACTGATACTCTTATTTGCATTTGTCCCCAGTTAGCTTGTTGCACACCCTGTATATATAAGATCAACGTGTATAATGATGCATTTTATTGTTTCTGAAATCTGCAGAGAATATGCTCTCAGAATATATTCTTATATTGGGTTAAATGTAAACCTTTTGAAGTTATAATAGTATCAAACATGTAAACCATGTAATTTGCTTTAAAAAGACTCAAACTCAATTGGTGCCCAACTTAAAAACATGACCATCACGTATGGCCTAAGATACCCTGCAATGATAAGACGCATAATCAACCTAAGAGAGGACCGATCGGAAATTTTAGTCATTCTGTCCTCGGCTGACACTTACTACAATACGTAATTGATGGAGATTCGTATCTTGTAAAACTGCTGTTTTCCTCCTTTTTCTGTCATTCCTTCAGTTGGAAAGTAACTTATGTCAATGCCTACAATACTTATCCTTCACTTTGAACTTATTCCTGCAAATTATAAATATTTTCAATCACTGTAGCTTCTTTTAAGCCACTACGTATTGCACTGGGATATTTTTAAACACGTTTACTTGCACAATGTTGAGCTGTCAAAGTAATAATTATTGTGTGCACCGTATTCTTGCAAGTAGAACAAAAATTTCATCAACTCTTGAATAAATTGGGGTCAACTGCCAAGAACAGGTCTACAGAATACCATTAAAACATTTGCTATTAACACATCACTACAACGAATAGTGAATTGTCCTTTGTGAAAGATATCTATTGAATAAAAATGAAGGGTTTATGAAAATGCAGCTAACAAAAAATGCTGATACACCGAATTAGGCCAAGTAAAAATAAAAGCGGGCGTCTGGTAACACTCCATCTCAATTTTTTAGGGTCAAAATAACCTCTTCCATGCTTTTGGGGAAAAATTTTACGTCTTCCCCTTGTTGAATTCGACAGACTCAAAATATTTGCCAAAATGTTTTCTCCTTTCATTCTGGTCCCAAAGTTTCATAGCAATGTTCCCGCGAAACAAGATTTTACTTTATGTTAGGCCTTTCATAAAACATGTGGATACACCCCCCCACTTTACTTAAGTTTTTTGAGATAAATTCAGTACTTCTTCCACCACATTCCTTCAACAGTGCAGTTTATTTCGTTGATACTGCCAATTTGTAGGGTGGTGGCACAATACATAAATTCTTTTCACAAATAATGTTCCACTGTAATATTGGCTGTCCACCTACCTAGTGTGAGGTCTTTGGTCATCCAAAAACAACAGGCCCCCCCCACAAAAAAACGAAAAAACTCTTAGTGTGACTTTAGTGGTGACGTGGGTGGCCCTTGGTGAAGAGCACATGAATCTGCTATCAAAGGTCAATGAGACAGGCTCCTCCATGTCTATTGTGATCTGCAAGGCAAATGTAACAGCTTCTCTAAAAATGAGTCGCGTTTTGTACATTCAAGGAAAGGCATGTTGGCTGGACCGTTTTCAAATCGGAGGAAGACTACGAATCTTGTTTGATGACCCACATTTCAAATACACAACCTGGATCATGGCACTTAACTTATTACAATGGAAATTAACTTAAACAATTGTCAAACCAGTGTATCACTGATATTTTCAGTAATACACCAATTGGCTACCTAGGGATGAACCACCAATCTAGTGACCAGCCAACTTGATCTGCCAACAAAAGCTGTCTTTCATTTTACTTGGAAGTTCCTCGGTATAGTCACTTTGCAGTTTCACAACCCTTGCAAGGATTCAAACTGGCTCGCAAATCAAATGAGTTCATTTTACATTTCGAAACAAAACAATGACCTTGCAAGATGTTTGAAGTGCATTTGTTTCAATGTCAGTTTTTTGAGGGCTCTATAGATTTGGGGTTTTCCCAATGCAAGTTGTGACCACATGTAAAGGGTCCGGCTTTCTCTTAAATTTTATGAAACTTAGCTGTGTATTCCTATTAATATCCAGTCCTAAAAAGACATTGCACAAGAGTCTACAAAATACTTGGCATGGTTATCGACAATGTTGCCAAAAAAGCCGCCCCGCCTATTTCCCAATATCGAGAAGAATCATTTGAATAGGGAAGGGGTATATACAAAACGCTAAAATTGGTAATGGGGCAGCAGATTTAAGACACCCAAGTACTTACATTATCCTCTTCTTTGTCTGCATTTGTGGTTTGTTTTTCGGTTGACTTTTCCATATCCTACATCGCCTTCTGTCTTGAATTGCACTCCATTCTTCGTGCATGTGTTAGATTTCTAATGTGGTCTCCTAGCTGGCTGAGATCTCGAACAATGCGATTCAATTCCCCTGAAGAGGGCATTTTGATGGTTACAGCATAATCTGTGTCCTGCGAATGAAACAATGGATATGTACAATATCGATACCTGACAGATCTTGCTAAGTCCCCACCAGTTGGTTTTTCAGTGCACTTAGTGGAAAATACAGAGTCGCACTGAAAATGCCACTCAAGGTAAACTCAATAACACTACCACGTAATATGAAGCCCCACTCATTGGTTTCCAATCACCTTCACAGGCTTCAAGTGGAATTTTTGAGTGAACACCGAGGATCCACTCTTTTTTGGCAAGATCTTTCTGTCCTGTATAGTGTGTAGGTAGAAAAAAAACAATCAAAAACATTGTACGACTACAAGATGTAGCTTCAATGCACAATTTTTCTTCCTTAACAGCAAATACTTTACTATTGAATTCCCCAAAATGCTCAATTCCATGAGTCAGGACCAATTCCTGTCCCCTGGTATTCTGTACTCAAGTTTTATCATTGTGTCTCCCTTTGATGGCATGTTGCCGACTGCCGGAAACAACAATTGCCGGATTTCTATCACGCTTGAGTCATAAGTTGTAATAAGTTTTTACAAAGATCTAACAAAGTTGGTACCCAATTAATACTTACTGAAGCCCAGGTGCTCTCCATCAATTTCACTAAGCTTAACCTCATATTCAGAGTCCCTCCTCTCCATTTGGGCGACTAAAATTTGAAAGTCAATGTGTCTGGTTCATCATCAAAACCATGGTAATGATGTCCATCATTGCTGCTAGCAACATCCAAAATTTGAGACATACTGTAAAAAAGCCATACACCGCACAGAGTTTTAGTACTAGTCCTTGATAGAAAAGGACAAAATCTTTAAATTACAAAATCCCATTCAGTGAAAGAAACTAAATGCGGTTAAATTAGGCCAGATCACCACTTTTCTTTAAAGTGTTCAATACTTTATGCAGGACTGTACGCAATGGTGTGCAGTTGAACCCCAAATTCCATAAAAGGGAAAAGGTCCCCTTTTTGCACTATTTTTATTTAAATCAGATGTGACAACAAAGTCCAACTTTTGGGTGATGACATGTTCAAAACGACTATTTTTATGGGGTGTTATGTTCACTTTCTTCGAAGTCCCGTCACCCCCCCAAAATAAATCCTGCGTACGGCCCTGAACTAAAATTCCATTTCTTCTCTCAAAACAAAATTTGACAACTTGACAGCAGGATAATACAGAGCCCACATAATGTGGGGCCATAATTGCACTCAGGCTTTGAAATAAGAACCAATATCAAAGGTCCCGGTAACTCAACTTGAAAATTTACGAGTCCTCACTATTTTTCAGGGTCCCGTAACAGGATAGCGCGTTGGGAATCTGGAAGTTTTAATCAATTTTTTTACTAGTCCACAGGACCCCTACGGTAAACAGTTAGGTCCCTCGTCTCATTTGTGGGTTTTGAAAGCGAGGTCTGTAACAGACCATCTGTGATATTTCAATTCAAATCTATAAACAATTGTAAAATTATAAAGACTTACACTCCTAGGTTCATTCCAAGTGTGATGTTGCGATCACATCTGTAATTTTCAAATGCAATCTTTTCGGAGCATAGTAGGCCACAGAGAGCTACGTGACTTGGGTCCAAGATTTGTAATGTCATTCCTGCAATAGATTAGGAAAAAAGAAAATAAAATAGTTTTTGCTGTTTCTTTAATGTGTGATGATGTAAATCAACGCCATCATCTCTACACACACTAACACAGGCAGGTGGTATTGAAAAACACTATACATCTCCACATTAGCAGTGTAGACACCAGATGCATTTGTTACATGCCTCAGTCTTGCCTAAATACCATAAATATGAGCCCGACTTAACCTAGAATCCATAGATAGGATCCACATAATCCAATAGCATCAGTAGAACATGTTTTCCATGCTCATAATCAAGAAAATCAGAGAAATTGGAACAAGTGTGCACACAGATTCAGAAGTTTCGAAGACTGTCAAGGGTAGTTTTCTTTCTCACCCGTGTCGTTTAGAGGGTTTTAACAGTGCACAACTGCATGTAACATTGGCCCGTCAATGTAACATTTTTTCTGTGCAGGGTTTAGAATTTTGTTCAATCAGCCTATTTTTCAGGAAAGTTATAATTGTGCATGTAACTTAATTTCCTAAATCGACACGTTTCTCAAAAACCCCCAATCACATTTGCCATTATTGGGATAACTACTGCAATGGGGGTAATCCATAGTTTATGTTGTTGATGGCGGGACGCCCCTCATATTGCTTTCGTCGTCGTTCAGTTGTCGTATATAGTGTAGCATTTTTGTTTTACTTAACTTTATTTGTTTTAGATTCGACCAAAGCAATTGCCAGGCTATTGTAGGGATGATATAGAAACGGATGTAGAAGGAGAAGGTATAAATATTTGAATCAATACGCAATATATTGGAAATCTACCAAAAATGTTTCAAACATTGGAATTCTTAGTGATTTTTTGAGAGATCTTTGTAGCAGTGAAAGTGTGCATGAAGAAAGAATTAAATCTGCGTAAGTTTTTTGAGCTCCGAGTGTTACCCATTTCGCAGAGCATGGTTTCTAATCTACTTTAATGGCAGATATTCCTTGTTTCCGGCTCCTTACTTGGTGCAACGGGGGGTGTCAATTTTTAATTAGTGAACTGGCTGAGGCAATCTAGGCATCTTTTTTTAGTTTGACTTCTTCACTGTTTGTAACTAAATATTATAAACCTATATAAAATAGGTAATAGAGGATATTTGTAATGAGAATACTATGAGTATTTTGAAGAAGACATTTTTGCTTGGGTTGTCCGCCGTTGCGACCCCCGAAAGTTTAAATGGAAAAATCGCACCTCTTACGTCATAGCTCGTTTGGAGTATGTCCACGTTGGAAGAATCGAGTAATATCCCATAATACAATTGATGGTCAATTGTCCATAACGCTGGTATAGTTTTAACGCTTGTAACTTCATTATCTGTCATGATGCAGTCTTAGATACCTCATACTGTGTTATGGGATATAGTGAAGTCGATCGCACGATCTAATCTCCAAGCTTAGCACCTAATTCATGTAATTTGTGGCCACGTGTGAAAGAATCGAATAATACTAAGATCCCATTAATACATTGTGTTCAAGTTATGCCAAATACAAACATTGGTAACAGTGGTTTTGGACATAACGATGTGTACAAGCAATTGTACCTTTATTACTTGTGTTGTGGGATTATGGTTAAATGCATATTAAATTCCTTTTCATCTTCATTTATGGCAATGCCTTAAAGCACTTCAAAAGGGCTTCCGTGCTATGTTGTTTTATTGCAGCCGGGTCTAATGGACAATGTTTAGGCCTAAGTGATAAACTAATAGGAAAAAAATAAATAATTGCTTTGCTGTGGACAAAGTTAGTTTTAACCAAGAAACTGTTGTAAATTAGAAAAAAAATATGCCCAATTTGAATCTGAAACATGACTTAGCTTAGTTGTAGGTATTTGGATGACCCATGTCCGTGTCATTGAAAATTGTAGTGAGAATTAAGAACTATAACTGTATTTTGGTCATTTTGGATATGAGCCTTTTAGGGTAGGATCATCGGATAAAAATGGGGTGGTCAACCAAGAAAATGTTGTAAATTAGAAAAAAAATAGCCAATTTGATATCTTAAACATGACATTAGCTATTTGTTAGGTATTTGCGAGACCATGTCGGTAAATGAAAATTGTGAGGCTGAGAATTAAGCTATAACTGATATTTTGGTCTTTGAGAATGAGCCTTTTAAGGTTGGGGGATAGGATCATCGGATAAATGGTCTTAGAGACACAATGACCCATAAAAATCAAAACCCCTACATCAATTTAGTCCAAACTTGACTTATTGTAAGGATTGAACTCCTCCTCCCAAATTTTCAGTTTCAAGACTGCGTGATGTGTTTAGTGTGTTTAATTTATTTTATAAAAATTTCCCTAATTTTTACAATAAATAATTTTTCCGGGCTAAACTGGAGGTGCTTTTAAGCTGAAACTCCAGGGATGTGGGTATAATCAAAATACCTAATCTTCACGTTAGCTTTTTTGAATCAGTGTTTAACGTTTTAGAAAAATATTTTTAGGGAAAATAATTTAGGAAAAATTAAAAAACACTATATTTTTTTTTTTTTTTTTTTTTTTTTTTTTTTTTTTTTTTTTTTTTTTTTTTTTTTTTTTTTTTTTTTTTTTTTTTTTTTTTTTTTTTTTTGTTTTTTTGTGGTTGTTTTTTTTTTTTTTTTGGTTTTTTTTTTTTTTTTTTTTTTTTTTGTTTTTTTTTTTTTTTTTTTTTTTTTGTTTTTTTTTTTTTTTTTTTTTTTTTTTTTTTTTTTTTTTTTTTTTTTTTTTTTTTTTTTTTTTTTTTTTTTCAAATAGAAAAAAAAACACTCAATCTGCAAACATCTAACGTGAGAATTTTCTAAATTTGATTTCTTTTCATATGGACTCCTTATTCATCACCAAGGGGAGTTGTAGTTTCTTCTAGGAAAATTATGAAAAGTGGATACTTCAGTATTTCTAGAAATACTTCAACAAAAGTGTTGTTGCGACCACAGTCCTTTGCTTTTGATGACACACAGCAAAAATAAAAAATTGTATGGATTTTGATATTCTTTAACATTAAAACAATAAACACCAATCTTATATAACTCAATTACTTGAGAATAATTGAAAAAAAATGTGTAGTTGTTACAAAAAATTGCCTCATTGGTCATTTTCTATACTGCCAAAACGTAGCACTGTACAAGTCTGATGGGAATTGAAACCACATTATGTGATCATATCTCTAAAAACGCCTTTTTGGAAAAAAATAAAATTTGGCAAATATTTAAAATTTTAGAAAATGCACCATAAACCATTACCATCATTTCATGAGAATTTCAACAAGTCTGGGCATGGAGAAGCCGTAGCACCCGTATGACATCCCTCAACTTAAGTTCATCATTAAACAGGTTGTTTTGACCTGTCAGTAAAATTGCGAGAATATCAATTTCCATTATATTTTCATACTTGCTTCAACTTATGACTATCATGTAGTGACTTCATATTGCGATGTTGTCGGTATCTCAATTGATGCCAATCACGATACATTTGAGTAAATACAAAAGACTATGCGTAGTGGTATCGTAATTTATAGGTAATTTAGTCGGCCGTACGTAAGGACACAAGTCGGGTGGGAGGTGGTGTTGGACTTTGCTAGCGTAAGTGCGAGGGCGCGTACGTGTATACGTGTGTTGCGAATTTTGGTTGTATGTGTCTGTGTGTTGTTATTAATGATGGGAGATTTGAATAACTTGACGTGGGTATATTTGGGTTTATATAATAGTCCATTCTTTTGTTTTTAGAACATAATAGTTAACTTTTTACATATTTTTTAATAAACAAGAAAATTTGTACTTCTGAATATAAAGCACTCATCATTTCAACGATTTCCTGTTTTCCAACCTGGCATATAATAATAATAATACAACCTTATGTTAATTTGATCCAGGTTGATTCATAATTATTATTTAAACTCATCTTTACTTGTAATACTTGTAACGATTTAATTTTTTCACTGTAATGAATGATTTGACCTATGATTATTTATCTATA
>JAMKCH010040686.1:0-33705 GCA_023653785.1 Ophioderma brevispina | reverse complement strand
TAAAAAATGCAAAAATCCAAGTTTTTATGATATTAGATTTTTAATGATATTAGATTTTTGTGATGTAGCTCACTGTCTGGTCTAATTGTGGATACTGTCTCTTGAATAAGGACAAACATGCCCAGGAATTCGAGCGCTGTTCTCCCAGTATCTTTATACATTTTTAACACACACAACTGGGGCTAGGGGATTTCCCCATTGTGTGAATGGGTCAGCCCAGGCTGGGTGATAAATAACTTTTCCTAAGATAGCCTGCGTAACTTGAGCTGGGAGAGATGGCTCTTGGCAAGCAGTGCTCTTGACCTGGTTCCTGTTTGGCTGTTAGAATGTCAAAAATTCTCTCAACGGAGAGGCAGCAGTCACAGCAACACTGATTTGGTACCTACAAGTTTAAATATGCAGGAAGGCTGGTCTGAGGGATTAGTTCTCCTGTTCACAATCCAGGAAATCACTTTGCTTAACCATCCATCCCCCATTTGGTAAGTTCAAGCACATGTCACAATGCATGTGCAATGTGAATATGTACATATGTACCCTGGAGATGCACCCGCCACCCACACACACCCAAACACAGAATACATACACATAACATCCACTCTATTCCCTCTAACCCCCAAAACAGACGTTATTTTTATTGAGTACAAGTCGTTAGATTTCATGTGTATACTTCACTGCAATTAACCTCAAGGTTTTTCTGAGAGATTTCAGGGATTTTCTTCTCTGTTTTCTATGACAAACACTGCTGCCCTTTACTGGGTGTATATGTGTACAATGTCAAATTCAAAAGCTAATACCCTTCTGAAAAACCAACCAGAGAATTGCAACACCTGGTTTTATTTTGCAGGAGATTTTCTTGAAGGTTTTCTTCCATGTTAATACTCATTTTCATAATAAGGGCCCTCAATTTTTTTGAACCCAGATTTTTTCAATATTTGGAAATGCGTACCAATCAGCGTGTTTATAGTGGGGAAAATTATCCTTATAATGGGCGTATAAATATAAATTTACCGTAATTCTGCCAGCAACTATAAACAGACAATATACGGTAATAGTCGAAAACCGTATAAGCATTATGCGGATAAAAAATATCCAGCAAAATTGATGGATATTGGAGTTATATATTCCGTATATTGAGGCACAATATAAGTACACAGGAACCGGCATTATGTAATAACATTTATAGACCTTGGGCCAGACAGCCAAAAATGGGTGTTTCACTACATAAGAAGGGTACAAATTCTAGCAATACTTTGTTGAAAAGCTACATGTCTCTAGTGCATGAATGCCATGCCTCAGCACATTCTAAGGAGTATCTTAGTCTCAGAATCAGCGTTTTTAGAGTGTGAAAATCCTCTATTGGTAGTTGGGGGTATAACACCATCGGGATAACAATAGACGGATTTGGTCAATTGAATGACTTATAGATTGGCTCTGGTACCTCTAACCAACACTTATTAATATTTTTAAAATTAAAAAATTCCGGTTTTTTAATTATTTTAAGCATTTTAATACATTTCACACATGGGGAATATTTTTGTATTTAAAAGGTTTGATGTTGTATTATTTTTAAAAAAAATAAACACATTTTTGAAAAGATTTTTTTTTTCTCCAACCGAGAGCTTTTTTCTCCCGCCCTGGGTGCTGATTTTAATCACATTTTAGTAGAAGCTAGGTAAAGTAAACTATCATAAGCAAGCCATTTCACGCACAGATATTTGGTTGACCCCACTTACACCAACAAAATGCCACAAAAAAACCAAAAAAGAAAAATTACAATTTGTCATTTTGTTTTGTTAATTTGAAGTGATGGTGATAGTTTCACTACTGATCCCCTTACAAATATCAAGTATTTTGTTATTAACGCCTTTTTGCTCAATTTTAGTGAAATAGATTCAGATCATAACATCATGTTTATTTGTAGTGGCCACATTGGTCTCAACAGCATCTGTTAGTACCAGTTGCTAATATGTTTATGAGCTCATTAAAACCGTCGAAAGTCCGGTAAAGCCGCCGCCGGCCCAATTGGTATTACATCAACCATTTGAGCTCACACACCTGGCGAGATTGCTAGAGACCTCTTGCCATCTTTTTTAATTTATCGCTTAGTGCTGGCAAATCCTGATGACTGGCAGAGGGCCAATGTGGTTCCCATTCACAAATCTGGTAACATTTCATCAAATGTCACTAACAAACTACCGCCCCATTTCCTTGTGCTCAATGGTGGGAAAGCTGTTAGAGAAGGGTGGTTACAATAAATGGTAATTATCTCCCGATGTTTGGCCTGATATCCAGATCATCAACACGGCTTTTGTTCCTGGCAGGTCATGTCCACTCTCCTAAGTTTCCAGTCTGTCACACTGGCTCAAAATTTCTTAATGAAAGATCACCTCCTGATATTGACGTCATCTTCTTAGATTGGAGTAAAGCTTTTGACAAAGTAGTCATTCATCCTCCTTAACAAATTACATATACGGGATAATGTGGGTCACTTGGCATTGGATTCTTCATTACTCACCAATCGTTTCCAACGGGTTCAGTTCAGGGGCGTTTCTCAAGTTGGATTCATGTCCTTTCGGGTGTTTCCACAGGGCTTTCAGTTTTAGGCCTATTCCTCTTTTAATTTGTTTGTCTAGCAATTATATACCAGACTATTCTATTCATTTCTTCTCCTCAATATGCAAGAGGAATACTTTTATATTGGCCTATTCCGTTAGAAGATGACATCAAAATCATGCAGACAGATCTAAATAGGCATTGTTAATGGGTGTGACATTAATAAAATGTCACTAAACCCTGATAACTGTAAGGTTATGCGTATTAGCAGGACAAAAGGGCTATCTTTCTCAGCCCTGGCTACAATCCGCCAGTCCAATGGGGTGTTGTGCATTGTCATAAACATACCTGGGCATTTTTATCTCATCAATTTGAAATGGGGGGTCAATTTGAACTATGTTTCTGCTAAGCATCCAGGCTCCTTGGTTTCATTAGGGCGGCTGGTTCGCTGCAATTATGCAAATATTTTAGTATAAACTATACTCTACCCTTTGCCATCCTATTATTGAGTATGGTATCCCAGCCTGGATGCATACCAACCGTCATACTAGAAAATTGAAAATGTACACCAGAGGCTTGCTCGTGTTGTATTCCCGCTCCCAGGGGGGAGCTTACCTATGACTCCCGCCTTCAAAACTTTAGGTCTAAGTCATTAACCAACCGCTTTCTTCGTACATTCCATTGCATTTTTGTAGTACGTTCTATATGGCGCTTATGACATTACCCCTTTTGAATTATATTCGGTGAATACACTCATGCAGACCTCTCAAATTTCGTCAACACCATTTTGCTCGTCTGAATTGTTTTAAATTACTGTTTTTTATAGGTTTCCAGTTCATGTTGATAATCTCCCCACAAATAGAGAGACAAGCTTGTCATTAACCAATGGCTTCCTTTCCGCGTCAATTTTTCATTTAAGAGAACACCTTGGTAATTTCCAGTATTTTTTATTTTTTCCCGCAATATTATAATTTTTTAATTATCAATCAAGCATCATGATTTGTGTTGGATTGTTCGTATTTTTTTCCACCACTGCTTTCTGTTTCTTCCCTCTTCTGTGTTGTTGAGTAGTTTTGGGTTAGAGGCCCTTTGAAGTGTCAACTGCCAACTGTTTTGGTCTAATCCCCGCCATGCTACCTTTGTCTGTCCCTTTGTTTGGTACCATCTAGTGGAAATGCCTGCGGACTATCCTTTGACTATGATGCTTTCTGTTTTTCTGGGTGGGGTTTATCTAAATTAAATCATAGTGCACTTTAATTTAATGTGTAATGCTTTGTATGTTTCTTATGCTGGCAAATAACATGAAATGAAAATGAAATGAAAGGACATTCTTGAACCTCTCGAATTACAAAATTCCCTTGAAATAAGCATCCTAAAGGGCACCTTGCTTAACCCCCAGACATTGATTTTTAATATGGTAACTACCAGTGAATGCTAAATTTTTGAAAATATAAACAAAATCTATATAATAAATGTTTGCATCATTGCAACAATTTATGAGCGCCCTGACGCACCCTGCAAGATCGCGAACCTACCCTCAAGCACAAAGTGTATATTCATACTCAGTGGCTGAGGCTTCTATTCGTTCAGAATATGAAACAACTGCAACACACACTGACAATAATCACCTTGTGTCAGCAGCTGCTTGCTTTCCACACTTATTCTACGACCCATCCGCTATTTTCAGATGAACTATGCATAAGTATAATGTGAAGACACCCACCCAAATAATACTCCAACCTTCCCAAAAGAACTCATTCAAAACACTCGGATAAACATTTTCTTATAGCACAAAACCTTTGATTTTTTCAATATTCAAACTTAAGAATGTCCCAAAACTTCAATTAAATCATATTGTTGAGCCCCCCTGCACAGACTCGAGTGCCATGCATTCGTTTTTATGTCATAGTGAATCGGCAAAGACAAAGATTGTGTACTCTTTCCCCGAATTTACACCATAGGAATTTAGTTGAATAGATATCTATAGGAATTTTGCCCCTAACTTTTGCACGAAGTGGCCCACCTCACAAAATTGTTTGCCTTGCAAATTGTATTTGCATTTAATAATCTGGACAGCTAGCAATTTTTAAAACTATAAACCTCAATTCACTTCATGTTGCATATAAGCACAAAAGTACTTAAGCACAATCTCCTTTATACCACCAGAAGGCCACAGAAGCAATAACAAGACACTTTTGAAGATCACCCACAATTTTCCTAATAATAAAATAAATTTTTTCACAGTGGCATTGGTACTCTGTAAACTATACCTGTGAATGTTAAACGCTCGAACATGTCTATGTAAGGAAGAATTAATTTTGATTCCGATAATAATTCACTTGCTGTTGGAAACGGCCTTCCATTGAAATAGCTGAAATAGTGCCATTACGTGTCCATGAAGGTGAGGCAGGTAGTTACCGTCCCGTGTCACTGCCTAGTATTTTTGTGCAAGATCATGGCGAAGTTAAATTCTGTTCGTATTATGAATTATGTGGAATAACTAATATTTTTTGTCAGATAACCAGTAATGTTTTCAGTGAAGCCATTGCTAGCAATGTTGGTTGAAACTCTTGTTCGTCTTCTTAGCAAATCACTTGATGATCGTAATGTATTTTGGTAGATTGTATTTTCTTGGATTTCAGCTGTACATTTTTATAGCGTAGACGCAAAACATTTTGTAACTCTCAAAACTCCATTCTTGGTATCCGGGTTGTTCTTCTTCCGTGGATTCAAAACATTCTCTTCAGGCAAAAGCAAACGGGTTGGTGTTCAATGTGTGCAGTTGCAAAGTGGTGTTCTGTAACCTCAGGTGTGGTGTTCCTCAGGGCTCTGTTCTTGGTCCTATTTTCCTTTTACCTTTTTGTCAATTATTAAATGATGTTGTTTCTTCTCCACCCTTATTTCTCCTCTTCTCCTCTCAGTTTGCAGATGATTACCCAATACTCGTCCTATCTTTAGTGAAAGTGATCAAGATGTTCTTCAGAATAATAATTCACTGACATCTTTTAATTGGACTATTAATAACAATCTTCTAATGGCCCCCGTTATGCATATGACTGGATCTAAGTCTCCTGATTATTGTGACAATAATTCAATTTCAAATTAACTGGTGTCATTCAGTAGGGATCTTTTCCTTTGACTCTCATATAGCTGCAATTTTAGGGAAGGTTTCAAATATGTCTGGCTTCATCATCATATGCACAAGAAATATATGTCTTCTAATGCAATGATTAACCTCTACACTATGAGGTGAGGTTGCACTATTTTTACAATTTGAACTGGCATCGAATGTTCCGCATTTCTAGATCCGCCGTTTAAATTACAAAATGTTTTTTAATGAAAATACGCCTACACTGTGGGAGCTTACCATTCGCAGTATATTTTTATAGACAATTATCCAACACACCTGTGCAAAATCTCAAATTTGGAAAATTGGTTTCCCTCCTTTCGAAAACCAAAAAAAAAAAACGCGCTCTTATGTTTTTAACTTGAACAGATGATTCAAATTTCAAACGGTACAGGTGGGTTTTCATGCTTAAAATAGCCCCTGGCATCCCACCCCCCGATAGCTTTGACCGGAAAAACTGGAAAATCTGCTAAATAGAGCCTGTTTTAGCCTCCTCACCTGGGAACATTTTTACCTACAACCAGAAAATTCTGACTCTACAATCACCTCCAATCTGGAAAATCTGCCTCAAAACCGGGAATTTTTCTCCTCTGACAAGTGCCCCCGTTACCTTCTGAAAATAGGACAATTTGAACAGTTGGCTGATATGAAGGACATTAAGTGATACCACAGCCATCGTACCATGATTTACCCCGAAAGGGTTGGCATTTTATATTTCTCTGAACCGTTAACCAAGTAATGTATTTATCATATCTATAATGTGCCTCCCGCAGGATTTGGTTTCTCAGGCTGCAAGAAACAGCAAATCTGTAATATCGTCCAAGAAAATAAACATTTGTTCCTTAACAGAAGAGGGCGGTGCAATGATCAGCAATGCCCTTTTAAAGCTTTAAATTTTATGGCTTCATTATGGATCATTGATATTGCCACAAGTTAATTATTCGAATAATTCTACCACATGGCTTCAAATTACAACGCGTCTTCCTTAAAATCCCTCCCCTATTTACCCAGGCTGGTACGCAGGAGGAGTAATTGCACAAAATGGGCAAAAAGGTGCACTTTTGACTGATTTTGTTTGATAAAAGCTCCAAAATGCTGAACAATTTGACTTTTGCTCATGAGATGTTCAAAAAGTCCCAAAAATTACATGGGGTAGTACACAAAAGTCCACTTTTTTGAAGTGTATACACCAGCCCCACTACAAATCTTACATGAAGGCGCTTCCATCGTCTAAAGTGAACAAAAATAACAACTTTGGGAAATGGTCGGAGGGGCTGATAATATGGCCTATATTTGCCACCGCCGACCCCCACCCCCCCCCACGTTAAAAGGGTGTGGGTGGGACGGTTTCCCATCCCCGTTATTTCCTCCATAGCGGAAAGCCAGTTGGAAAAAATATAATCCTTATTTTTGAGAAATTTGCACACTTTGGAACTAGTCATTTTGACAAATCTGATTTGACCTTGACCTATTTTTGTGCTGTATCTCCCTAACTAGGTCCAGAAATTATACTGTACACATTTATTAATCTCTTGGATCTTATCAACAAGTTTGGTATGTGTTTTCAAATTGATCGATACTTTTGATTTTTTAGCCTATATGACACTCCAGATGACCTTTATTGAACCCTACCTCGACATAGCTACTCATCTGTATTTTCTAGCATGCCTTTTGGTATATCCCCATGCATGGGTTGCCTACACACTGGTAACAAACTCATTTTAGCCCTTCTTAGGTAGTGAAAACCCTTCTGGCCAGGCACTAATACACCGGAAGTTGTGAGGAGCATTGCCGCAGATAAGGCAAATACACGCAAGGTGAAGGTGGACATAATGAAATTGCAAAATATTATTATTTACGAGTTATAGCCGATCATGAAAGACTGGTGTGGCAGGATTGATATGGTCCTCCGGGCTCATAGTCCACCTACAACGGGGAAGAATGGAAGGGCACGCGAGTCAGTGATTCTTCCGAACATTCACGCTTGCTTCCGTTGTCGTCTATGGCAGCCCGGACTATGGCTCACGGGCGGGGACCACATCTCCTTTTACTCCAGTCCTTAGCCACGGGGAGGGGGTATGCCGGAGTATGAGATGGTATGTCCTAAACTAGACTAAAAAACATGATAACTCTGTGTTTTAAGTGATCACAGTGATTTGCGCGGACGTGACCCCAGGTCACCCGGAATATACTGTGTATGAGCTATATATGGTATCTCGCTTACTATAAACGGCTGAATTTACGGATAACACGCATTCTAGGCCCAAATAGCTCCTAATCATATATGCGGATATGGGTAACGTAATATACGGAATATCCACTATAAACACGCGTGAAAGTATTAGGTACACCTGAGGAATAAGCCGGATTTACAACTACCCTTATGTAATTAAGATCATAAAGATGATGATTTAGCCATTTTCTGAAATCAAGCATGCTTTTCTAGGAGACCATTAACAATATCAGGCACAGTTAAAATGTAGTTTGTTTTTTTTTACTTGTTTGCCCAATAACCTTGAACACTTTCTACGGTAGCTTTTCTACAAATGATCAAGTCAAAATTTAGAGAAATTCACATCCTCAAAAAAAATCTCCTCTGTCCCTTTAACAGGGCAATGGTTCAAGGTCATCCTGGGTTAATTTTCGAATGAGGCTTCTTCTCAAAGGGGCTCAATTCTTCCTGATGTTTGATAGGAATGTTAAACTAAATGTTAGTATTTTGTTTGACATTTGTGGCATAATTATGGGGTATATATTGATAGGGCCTACAGGGTCAGATGGGCTATCGGCACTCAAGCCTCAGCTAAATACCTTTAAGGTAGGATTTCCATCGGATAAAATGGTTTACAGAAAACTGACCTAAAATCAAAACCCCTAATTCAATTTAGTCCAAACTTGACGATGGGAGGATTGAACTTTCCTCCACCTTTTTGCAGTTTAAAGACTCCACGATGTGTTTTTGTGTTTTTATTTATTTTTTAAAAATTCCCTAATTTTTACATTAAATCATTGTTCCCAGCCTTAAAGGACGAGCTTTTAAGCTGAAAACTCAAGGGTTGATGTTGATAAACCAAATACCTAAAATCTCACTTGGCCTTTTGCATAAAGTGTTTATTCTTAAAAAAAATATTTCACGGAAAAATAATTTAGGGAAAATTAAAACCACCTGTTATTTCAAACTAGAAAACACTCAATCTGCAAAATCTAACGTGAGAATTTTCTAAAATTTGATTTCCGTTCATATATACACCTTATTCGTCACCAAAGGGAGTGTGGTTTCTTTTAGGAAAATTCTGAAAAAGTGGATACTTCAAGTATTTTAGAAAATCTTAAACCAAAAAGTGTTGTTTGGACACAACGTTCATTGTTTTGATGTCCACACAGAAAAACAAAAAATTGGATGCATTTTTGATATTTCTTTAACCAATAAAACACACACCCCCTCCTTTATAAACTCATCAAGCTGAGAAATAATGACATAAAATGTGTCGTTTTCACAAAATTGCCCCATTTTGTCCATTTTTCTATACTGCCAAAAATCAGCCCTGTACAAAGTTAATGGGAATTTGAAAACGCACGGTGACATATCTCCCACACTGCCTTTTTGGAAAAAAATTTTTAAATTTGGCACACATGTTTCTTTCACCAATAACCAAATTTCATGGACAATTTTACAAGATCTGGGCACGAAGGCTGGGCATGATTAACTTAAAGACCATACAAACAATTTTTAACAAATCATTATAAAATTTACTCCCATGATGACCTGAATTGGGTTGGGGGGTCTGTCATGCAACTCAAGAGGTGTAATAAAAACAAACTTAACCCTATTACTCCATATCATATAGGGGACTAGGTTTTCTACCCATGATATTTAAAAAACCTTTTGGGGTTGGTGGAAGCTTATTGTCTGTTGACTCATATTATTGTACAAAATATCAAATGGAATGTGTGTTTTGATTCATCCAAAATCACCCGAATTTGCATGGAGACGGTTTATGTTAATTTTTTTAAACCCTTTTCACTTAGTTCAGGATTTTTGTGGGCAATTTTATTGAAGAAGTAAAAAATTCACCCCCTTACCTATCTCAAATGCTCAATGATGAAAAAATTGCATGAGACTTGGAAGCAGCAGGTCATGTTGCCAGAAACCATAAAAACATTTGTGCAGACTCCTATGAGGTTCATAGCCAGGCATGACTAAAAATAAATGAACTCTTGTCATTTTGGTGAAAAGCGGGAGAAGTCCGATTCGGATTTTATTTGATATCAGGTGATACAAATTTCTGAGTGGCAAAGAAGCGATATTCCCCTTTACACTCCATAACTAACAACCTTGGGTAATGCATTGATGAGAGAAAACTTTACTGTACAAATTTTGACTTCTTCCTTTCACTTGAAACAGGTGCCTCATATAAAGAGCTAAGTATATAAGTGCTATTTGACACCCCCCCCCCAGGATAACGCCCAGACTATAATATTAATCATAATAAATGAGTAGTATAAGTCTTTAATGAGAGAGGGGGAATCCTCCATACATCAAGGTTAGTTCAATTGTGGATGCGGTTAGCTGAATGTTTTACAAGCAGTTTTATAAGAAAGGAAGGCATAAGAAATGCTCCATCTTTAAGAAGCTAATAGCACACAAACTGCTGTTTAATCCCACCCAAATGGTCTCTCCTATTAGAAAATATTTTCAGAGTGGCGACAAAATGTTGACAACTATAATCAAAGTAGACCTTATTTACCCCGTAAAAAGCAGAAAAAAATCCATTGAAAGAATTTGGCCATTAGGCATACACGGTCATGGGTTTCTCTGTTATAGTGCCCTCTGTTGCCATTCTCCATCGAGAGATTGGTCTAAAGCCTATAAGTAATGGAACTGTCAAACAGCGTGAAATGGGGCAAAAAGTTGGACATAGAGAACACAGGTATGATTTCAAGTTTGAGCTAAAATGTTAAATGTAGTTTCAATGAAATGACACAGCATTCCTACAGATTACTGGAGTCATGAAATAAATATAGGCGATAACTCTTGAATATGTAAATTCATTCAGTCAATACCCAAATTTAAAGCATCCCACTCCTCTAAAGGTTGTTGTAACATCATACATTTTTTGAAATAGTGGAGAAATGTTTATTTTTGATTACAATTTTAGTCAAGCAATTACTGCTCAAAACTTGTTCACTGAGATAGACGTTTATTTCACGTATAATTTAAAATTACCCATTTGTAAAGCTGCATAGTTTGAACCATGCTGGTTAGCAATCTTGGATTGCAAAGGAAGGGTTAAAAAATGAAGTATATCCAGCACAAAATTGCTGAATTCTCAATAGCTTCTTCATTTATTACATGTACTAACAGATGCCTTTCAGAATGAATATCAGTTGGTGGGAAATCCCAATGCTCTGGGGCATGTGGGTTATGAACCATAGGCTAAGCAGTTAGTAATCTTGTTTTCAAAAGGGGGCCCCTTTGTTTCACTGAACTTGATGTGTCATGATGCTAAAGCAAAGTGTTCCTTAGACTTTCAGTATCTTTCTACAACAAACAAAAAAAAAACACAACACCAAAAACAAAACAAACCAAAAACTAACCAAAAAAAAAAATTATGTTAGCCCATACTCTTAATCTGAATTATTTGTAAATTAACAACATAACTGAAAGTATGGGTGTGTTACTTATATATACGTGAGCAAATGGGAGGTTTAAGGAATCAAAGCAAAAGATGGATGAAGTCCTTTAAACTAACTAGTTTCATAAATCCTCCAGTCCCCTCTCTAAGATAAAACCTGCCGTAGTGGCCAAAATAATATTGATGTACTGAAAAGGCACTATCAGCTATTTGCTAAATCAAAAATCGAAAAAATCTTCGAAATAAGATTTTTGCATGTCGTACAAGTACGGGTACCCTAACATACTATTGCAAGTGATAAAGACCAGCAGGAACGGTATAAGCACAAAATCTGAAATTTTTTTAGTCATAATGTCAGTCAGACAATTACTACAACCGTTTGAATGGAGAGTCATATCTTTGAACAATGCCGTGTTTATTCCTTTTCGGTAATTGTTCAGTTGAAAAAAAAAAAGTAAACCTTGAGAATTCTACAACTTATCCTTCAATGTTAGCTATTCCTGCCAAATTCAAATATTTTGACTTTTCGGCGAATCACTGATAGCGTCTTTAGATGAATATGGTAAAGAAAAAATGTTCAAACTCTCCTCATTCCAAACACTTCCTGCTGGTAAGCATCGCTGTGCCAAACAGGTATGGGGGGATCTTAAGACTGGCTGAAACACAGCTCAGGTAGTCAAAGGACACCTGTTCCCGCAAAGTTATTTATGTTAGCGACAACCTGGATCCACTTACCCAGAATGTAAACATACTCGCATAGTTAAAAAAAAATATGGACAGAAATGGATGTGTGGAAATCAGATACCAAAATTGCCTTGCGTGGGTTGACATGCAAAAAATACAAAGTCTGGTGGTTTGGGCATAGTTTAAAGGTGTATTTGTGACCCTAGCAAATCATTTTATACCCTGGCTTAAAAAGGGGGATTATTGAAAACGCAGAAACTTTGTGTTGTGGTGCTGTCCGTCTGTGGGTCGCCTGGGTGTAGTGTTCCATTTGGTCAGGTTTGACGTTTTCGTATCCTGCCCAAATTGTGGGCCAATTGTAAATTGATGTGGTGAGGAGGGCATGTCGCCTGATTAAAGGGTCTTTCTTTGAAAATCTATGCTTCGTTTTCCCGCAACAAACCAATGCTACGATTCAACCAATTGGGTTCAGCACTGACCCAAGTCATTATGAGGGTACACAGATTTAGTAAAAGGGTTAAGTGGGTGTATTTAAAGGGGCATATGTCTTGGTTAAGTTGGGCTGTGTTGTGGTGTGTGTGTCAATCTTGGATTGCAAAGGAAGGGTTAAAAAATGAAGTATATCCAGCACAAAATTGCTGAATTCTCAATAGCTTCTTCATTTATTACATGTACTAACAGATGCCTTTCAGAATGAATATCAGTTGGTGGGAAATCCCAATGCTCTGGGGCATGTGGGTTATGAACCATAGGCTAAGCAGTTAGTAATCTTGTTTTCAAAAGGGGGCCCCTTTGTTTCACTGAACTTGATGTGTCATGATGCTAAAGCAAAGTGTTCCTTAGACTTTCAGTATCTTTCTACAACAAACAAAAAAAAAACACAACACCAAAAACAAAACAAACCAAAAACTAACCAAAAAAAAAAATTATGTTAGCCCATACTCTTAATCTGAATTATTTGTAAATTAACAACATAACTGAAAGTATGGGTGTGTTACTTATATATACGTGAGCAAATGGGAGGTTTAAGGAATCAAAGCAAAAGATGGATGAAGTCCTTTAAACTAACTAGTTTCATAAATCCTCCAGTCCCCTCTCTAAGATAAAACCTGCCGTAGTGGCCAAAATAATATTGATGTACTGAAAAGGCACTATCAGCTATTTGCTAAATCAAAAATCGAAAAAATCTTCGAAATAAGATTTTTGCATGTCGTACAAGTACGGGTACCCTAACATACTATTGCAAGTGATAAAGACCAGCAGGAACGGTATAAGCACAAAATCTGAAATTTTTTTAGTCATAATGTCAGTCAGACAATTACTACAACCGTTTGAATGGAGAGTCATATCTTTGAACAATGCCGTGTTTATTCCTTTTCGGTAATTGTTCAGTTGAAAAAAAAAAAGTAAACCTTGAGAATTCTACAACTTATCCTTCAATGTTAGCTATTCCTGCCAAATTCAAATATTTTGACTTTTCGGCGAATCACTGATAGCGTCTTTAGATGAATATGGTAAAGAAAAAATGTTCAAACTCTCCTCATTCCAAACACTTCCTGCTGGTAAGCATCGCTGTGCCAAACAGGTATGGGGGGATCTTAAGACTGGCTGAAACACAGCTCAGGTAGTCAAAGGACACCTGTTCCCGCAAAGTTATTTATGTTAGCGACAACCTGGATCCACTTACCCAGAATGTAAACATACTCGCATAGTTTAAAAAAAATATTGACAGAAATGGATGTGTGGAACTCAGATACCCAAAATTGCCATGGTGGTTTACATGCAAAAAATACCAAGTCTGGCTGGTTTTGGCCATATTCCCCTTAAAGGTGTATTTGTGACCCTAGCACCTCATTTTATAACCCCCCTGGCTTTAAACAGGGGGAATATTGCAGCAGCAGATAACTTCTGTTTATGTGTCAGTCTGTGGGGTCAGCCTGTGGTTGTGTGTTTTCCTTTTGGTTCAGTTGACGTTTTTCGGTCTCCTGCCCAAATGCTTGGTCCAATTGTAAACTGGATTGTGGGTGAGAGGGTCATTTTCACTGATTAAATGGGCAATTCTTTGAAATCTATCTGTCGTTTTTAAAAAAACCGCCACAAGAACCAAAATGCTCCGATCACCCAATTTTGGTCAGCCTGACCCAGGTCCATATGATGTGTAGCCATGATTTAGTTAAAGGTTGTTTGGGTGGATTAAAGGGGGCATTCTGTCATTTGGTTAAAGTTGGCTGGTTTTCATGTTTGTTTGTGTGTCAATCTGTGTGTCAGTCTGTGTGTGTTCCATTTTTTTTATTGGGTGTTACTTTTTTGTTTCCTGCTCAAACATTGGGGCCATTGCAGCTAAACTTGATCAGTTAACTTATTGGTGAAAGGTCATTTTGTTGTGGAATCATATTAATCAAAAGGGCATGTGGGCCAATTAAAGGGGCATTCTTTGATGCATCAAGAGCTATTTTTGGTCAAATTGTGCTAGAACTTGCTAGTGTGGTCAACATTAGTTCCAAATAAGTTGAATGTCATTTCAAGGTCTGGTGGGTCTCATCCAATCACTCCACATGGTTGTATGGTCATAGAACCCTGGTGGGTGTAATAAACATTTGCTACCAACATTTTCAAGATCATTTCCAGGTCATCTGGGTCATCCAGAGGCAAAATCAAGGTCCTATCACTCGACATCAATACACAGTGCGTAATACCTGGTCTAATTGTGAATTGAAATCTGGCAGAACCAATACAAAGTTGAGTAGAATTCTCAAGCTGTTTAAAATAATTGGGAGAGCGTGTCCTAGCGGTTAGGGTGCTTGCCTCTGGCGCAAATTACCATCAAAATTCCCTGGTTCGAATTCCCGGGGTGGGCGTGGACTTGCTGGGATTATTCGCGGGGTACTAACCAATCGGATTTGATCTGAGATGACCAGCTATTATAAAGACAGAATTACCGCTCTCTCCATGGTTCACTTGGAATTGGGGAAATGTGTTATTATGAAGATCCCGTCCTTCGGAGGGGACGTTAGCCGTCGGTCCGTGTACAGAGAGTCACAACGGTACATGTACCTCGCAGTCAGTGTCGAATAATTATAAGAGTAGGGTGTAAACCCTGACTGTTACCAATCAGCCCCACCTCAAAAGCGGGCCATGTGAGGAGCGGCCGTATCAGGATCACCGCGGCCCCGGATAAGCCACACTAGCTGAAACAAATCCGACAACCCCACCACAAAGCCATTACCAATGACTTGGGATACGAGCAACAAAAGAAAATTTCATACGGTTGAAGAATGACAAATCAAAAGTGTGGCTGCGGTTATAGTTTGAAAGTAGATACCATGTATACCAACGAAAAGCTTTCTAAGTGGAACATGAATTTGGCAGCTAAATTGAAGTTTTAAAATTTATGTGTATACCTGAACCTGTCGTAATCTGAAAACCTGAAGTATTTCTTGTGCATTTTGGTTGAAACAAACTATAGTATTGCAAAATTAAAACCTGCCTTATAAAGTTCTGAAACTTTCCAGGGGCAGTAATGTATCGACTAGATCTGACCACCTGCCGTCATTAAGTCCAAATGCTAAAAACTGACAAAAATTAGTGCACAAGGAGAAGTGTTTGAAGTGTGCTCAGGGTTGTCTAGAAATACAGCCTTTATATGAATCCATTGCGGTGGTACATTGGCAGTTGATCAGCTGTCTGATTGATCCATCATTCTCATTGAATATTGTCATGTGATTGCCGATGTGCAGTCTCCTCTTTCAAAGTGTCCATTTAATGCTTTGATTGCCTAAATTAGTTGGAGTGAATACACATGACATCTGCAATGAATTAGACATAACATGTAAAAAAATGTACAATTCCCAATACATTAGGTCAGACACCACACAGCTCAGTCTTTCAAACAAGGGGTTTAAAACCTACCTAGGATTAAATTTGTGTTTTTCTGGTTGTTATTGTTTCAGTATCTTGTTATTATATTATATGTTCTTTTGTGAAGCGCAATGATCACTTCATGGAATTGCGCGGTTAAGCATTGTATTATTATTATTACAAAATAGGTTATTGACAAAAAAAGTATACTGATGGGATTGAGATGATTTTTGAAGTAGAAATGTGCCAATGATGACCATGTTGGTGTTGACATATAGTTTTTACATATGACTTCAAAAAAAAATGTTAGTAGCAAATACGAAGTGAAATTAGAAAAAATAGAGGGATAATTTTACTTGCTATGTGTTAAAGTTTGTTTGGGTTTTTTTTGGGGGGGGGGGGAAATGACCATATGAGAAGGTATTTACATGACACCCGCAGCAAGAAAATTTTGTAAGAGTACACATATAATGTGCAAAGAAAAATGAAAGTAGGGATAATGTTTATCACAACAACAAAATCAAAAATGGAAAAATATGAAACCCCTGTATTTTGTGATTTTTATGTATTGAAGTGAAACCTCTGGGGAATGAAGACAAAAACACATACTCTGGTATTCATTTGTTGGGTGCCTTGCCTTAAGGCAGGAAGGACACATAGGGATCACTTTGTCACCTCTGTGTGATGTCTGTTGTTGTTGTCTGTTGTTTGTTGTGAAAACAACGGGTTAACATTGACCATGTAATCAATGGATTTAAACAAACTTGAATCAAAGATGCAAATGGGATCCCACATTTTGTTGATGAGGTCAAAAAGTCACATAACAAGGTCAAAAGTCATGTGAGGTCAAGTTGAAGATAGGATAAAAATGTAAAATGACCTCAATTGAAAAAGTTGAAGTTCAATTGGAACAATACTGAGTCCATAGGGCAACATTGGATCCTGCAGTGTTGATGAGGTGCAAAAGGTCATATGAGGCCTATCATATACAACAACGTGATTGCAGGCGACACATGTGGCCGAGGACAGATGTATTTTTTCATTTAACACCTGTTTTAGACCTAGTTAGTATCTTTTCAAGCCAACCTATGGTACCATCCTAATGGAAACTAGTTTCTGAAGGGACACAGAAATGCTTGCAAAGTGGCTCATGATGCATTTGTTATGATGAAAGAGGTTAATTCTCTTCGTCCAATTTTAAAGGTTGACTCAGAGATTTCAAAATATATATTTTTTGTGTAGTAATTAAAAATAGTAAACTAGAACTAAAGTACCCACCTCAAATTCTCATTCCAAAGTTAGAGATGAATCAGGATTTTTTTCTTTTTTTTCATGGCAGTTACACCAGTTATGTACAGTATAAACAGTCCCATAGGATACCGGGTGTGTGTAACAAAAATTCTGGGTCCGGAATGTTACTACATAAGTTGTGATTTTCTCTATGAAGGGGCTTCGATTTTGAGCTTAGTTTTTCACACAGTGCGTATTATAGGTACAAGCATTATGTATATGCAAAAAAAAACAATTATTTGAAAATTGAGGCACTTCCCCGCGGAAAGTCAAAAGAGTCAGGATTTTAACCAGAGAAAGGTATGATCAGATAATGGGAATCATTTACAAGTTTCTGTCCACCCCTCTGCTAACAACTCTCTGTTTAAATCTGTTTAGGGATCCATTGTCTTTTTCATTGTACCCTCCTTTCCTGGGGTTGAGGCCACCCGCTATCCAGCAACTGTAGTTTGCATTGTTGAAAATAATGGAACATTTCCAGTTAGATTGACAGTTTAATGCCAAAGCATTTGTAAAAAACAGTCACCACTTATTGTTAGATATTGGCGGGCAAAACAGGCATTTCAACTAATTTAAAATGCTGCGAGCACAATGGATTCAGTTAAAAGAACGATGTTGTCAGGAAGCTAAATGGACACATGCATCAGACTTAAATTGCCGCCCTTGGGGCTATGCCAATCGATCACACCAGGAACATTTAAAATTCCTGGGTGCCATCCACTGAAGACTTTATCCGACTATAGAGTGCTAAAGCAAGGTAAATGAAGGCCTCCGTGCGCTCGCCCCTCTAGCCATGTAGTATGATAGCCCATCCAATATTGAAAAGTCTTGTTTCAGTTGACAACGACGAAGACATCGACCTATTTAGGGCGCGATTCAAACCTTGTTGTAAATTGGAAGCTGGTTTTGTTGTTGTTGGTGGGTTAAATTTGGAATGCAGAGTTAGATTTCTATATGAACACATTGTACTTGTGTTTTTGGTGTCTTTTTTGTCTGCTTGGGTGGATTAGCTTAAACAGTGGCCGGCATCCAGACACTATTTTTCTGGCGGGGTTTTTGTGGTTTTTTGGGGGGTTTTAAACGGGGTGGGAAAGTGAAATTCAGGGGGGGCCCAAAAGTGAATTTCTTGGGGGGGGGGGGGGGAAAAAGGATCAAAATAGTTGGAGATTTTCAACCAATTTTGGCCCCAAATCGCTTGATTTTCCCAAAATTTGGTCGATTTTTGGACCCAAATCGCCGAATTTGCCCCAAAATCCCTCATTTTTCTTTGGGACAGGGGGGCAAACTAGGGGGGGGGGCAACAAGGAAAAAAATTTTGGGGGGGGGGGCAAAAGCCCCCCTTGCCCCCCCCCCCCCCTGTAGCTAAAAACCTGGTATCTATGCCAACAAAACAAATCAGTGATTTCATCCAGTGCTGACTAAGTTTGTTTTTGGGGGGGCGAACAATCCTTACTCATCCACATTTTGTCCCCAAAGTTGAAAAATAGATATGTATTATATATTTGTAAGGTTTTGCGCGTCAAAGAAAGAGGGCTTAAAATATTTGCTCCGAATACAATTATAATTTCCGTTGAAATAAAATGCCTGGCTCCTTCATCTCCATATGATGGAGGAAGAGAAGGAGGCGAACCGAGGGGGGCGGGGAAGAGAGGGGAGAGGAGGCAAGAGACAGATTCAGACAGTGAGAAGAGAGACAACGCGCGAGAGAGAGGAGAGAGAGGAGAGACAAGAGCAGAGAGAGAGAGACAAGAGAGAGAGAGACAAGGAGAGAGCGAGGAGAGAGACAAGGGAGGGAGAGAGAGACAGAGACCGACTGACCCACCGACCCCATCTGACTTTATGCCTTTATTTCACACAAAAAGTGGCGTAATAGGTGGGTGGTGGGGGCAGGTTGCCACCCCAGAGAGCTTTTACTGGAAAAAAAAAAGCAGGAAAGTCATGCTAAATGAGCCCTTTTTTGCCTGCTCACTGAGAAATTTTACCTCCAACCAGAAAAATCTTCCTCAAAACCACCTCAACTGGGAAAATGTGCCTAAAACCGGGAATTTCCCCTTCTGACAAGTGAACCCCTGTTACGCTCCCAACACAAACTTTCAAATGACCAACTATAAATGAGCACCCATCCTTGTCCTCTATATTGCCCTCTACATATTCGTTCTTTTCTTCTTTGCTTCTACCACTGTTATACTAATGCTGTCAATACAAAAGGCAGTCATAAATATGAAACATGTACAACCTTGGAAGGTTGAAATATATTGCCCTCCTCATTTGCCATCCTTCCCACAGCAAATATTGACTATATATTTAGTTTCTCAGTGATGTTATTTTTCCGCAACAGAGATAACATTTGCAGAACAACGATAATTGTGTATTTTTACTGCTCATGTGCGACTGTACAGATATTATAGTTGCAAAGCTTTTACCTTTACTTTGCCAATATAAAACCTAGTTATTCCTCTTTCCAGAAAGAAGTATCTTATCAATACCATTGTGGTTGTCACACAGCTATCTCATACCCATGTGAGTGTCTCTTGTTATGTTGGTTCATTTGTGTGGTTGATACAGGAATGGGCCCAGTGCTGTCTAGGGAAGATCTATTAAGTGAAAAAAACCTACTGTCCGGCGATCTTTACTAGTCCATTTAATTTAACACATTTTAAAATTAGTTGGCACAAATGTTAGCTACGCACCAAAAGGTGAACTGAAGTGTGTGAAAGAACGTATGTGTGAAGTAATATTTAGAATGGCGAGAAATTTCATGCATCTTGTTTTTTAAAATAAAACGTACTGAGTGAAAAGTCAGGAATTTCGTGGGTTGATAGTCTAAATTTGCCCTAGGTTGGTATCCATTGTACTGGGGCGGAATTAGTAGGCCTTGATGTGAGTTTGAGATAAAAAGGTGTTAGCACACCACAGTGTGGAGAGTGTGCGTACTGTGCCAAAGTGATATGTGGTGTGTTGGGCCCATTATCCGGTTTCAGTACAGATTTCGTCACTGGGTCGCATTTGAATTGCTGCAGCGTGTAATTTAGAATAACATCCACAACCGCGGCCGATCGCTAAGCTAGATTTTTGACGCACTAAGGTAAATATATTGGTGTCAACTTCTTGCCTCGTTGAACAAACGCATCGTTTAGCATTTATCTTATGTCGGGCATTGGCTTTCGACCATTGACTGATGCAATAATCCAACTTTTTGTCTTTTTTGACATAGGAATTGCTCTCTCATTTTTATTACCAGCAACATATTTACTTCAACAGACAAATAAATTACGGCTACGTAGTTTGCTGAAATAGTTTAGTTGCATCAAACCTACTTAGTTAGGCGTTAAAAAGGATCTGTTTTGATCTCTTATGGTGTTAGTGGTAATTTCCGGGGCATTGTACTTCACATTCTGATTGTGATATACTATGCTCTAATGGAGTATAGATATTGACCACATTTTTCTGGTAACACATGTTATTTTAATTTTTGTATATGATTTAAATCAGGCATGTGCATCCACCAGATGCCTTCCTCTTTTCCCTCTTCCCTTTCTTCTCTCTTTCCCTCTCTTCCATTTCCTTTCTTCCTCCCTCTTTCTTCCCTCATACCCCTCCCATTTCCCTCCTTTTTCTCCTTTCTTCCTCACTTCTCGGAGTCTCTCCCTCTCCCTTTCTTTTTCATTCTAATCCCTTCTTTCTTTTTTCTTTCTCACTTTTCTCTTCCTAGCAGAGTAATCACTTCAGTATAACTTTTCCTTAATACCCAGGCATATTTACATTCACATTTCATAAAATGACATGTATCATGTTCACATTATATCACAGATTGTATCTAGACATGCACATGCATTAACTCGCATACATATGCACACTTGTACATTTCACACATATGCATCGTGCTTACGTGTGTGCATGGACTCATGCACAAACAGGTAATGATTCATGGCAGGGCACATGCACATCCTATTGTACTGAAATGCCTGATCAAAATGGTTGTAAGTTCTCTTATCCTCCCTACCTTTTATTGGAAATGTTAACCTTCCCTCTAATATCGTTCAAATTCATTTCTTAGTCAGCACGTGTCTGTAATTGGGGTTTTTGTTTTCCGAGAGGTTTTTTGCCAGTCCCCATCACATATGTCAGCAATTTCCTCCCCCCCCCCCTTTTCCAAGAGAGGGAGGTTTTTTGTGACCACCCCGAAGATGTTCTGAGAGGTTTCCTCCCAGGTATGGCAAGCATGCATCCGGCAAATATTTTTTGTTGTTATAGAGTTGTGTGTGCGTTACTATATATTGTTGGTTGGTGTGTATATTCCCTGTAGGATTTTCATGCTAAACTTGATTTTGTTCTGTTTTGGTTTTCATAGGACCTAACTGTCATAAAATTATGGGGTGCATTTTCCTCCTACTGATGCCCCCTTCTTCAAGGGGGCAATGTTATTACAGGGAAAAAGTTAAAATCAAGTCAATTGTGTTTTAATGTACACTACCTGTTTGTCTCGTCATAGGAATTAGAAAAAATATATATTTGCCTAGGTTCCAACCTTTAGTTAAAGCGGTTATAAGAGAACCCCCTAATGGTCAAGGTAACACTGGGGGTAAATGCTCCGATGTTGTTGAAAGTGGGGTGTCAAAGATTACTTGTGTCATACTGAAACAGAATATGCATTTTAATGACGCTTTGATAGCACATTACGACATCCAGGGAAAGATTTGACCCCCATAGACCATGTGACCCTTGCGACATTTTGCTATGTAATTAGCCAACCAAATGTCACACACTGTAAGTTAATACATTTTTGGGGATCCTGTGAGACAATACAAAACAAATTATCACCGTTTCAACACAAAATCTGAGCATTGAGTAAATTTTAACCCAGGTGACCGTGAACCATTATGGGGCTCTAGCGCTTTAAAACTCTAAAAGTCGGAAAAATAGGCAAAGAGATACTTTTCTCATTCCTTATAAGGAGACGAACATGTTAGTGTACATTAAAACACCAATTGACTAGATTTAAATTTTTTCCCTGTCGTAACATTTCCCCCCTTGGAAGGGGGCAGCAGTTCGAAAATTTGCACCCCTCATTTATGACTGTTGGTCCCTAGAATGAAAAACAAAAGAAAATCAACTTAGCACCAAAACTCCTACGGGAACTGTTTCATTGACACACCAACCCACAATATATCAAAACACCACTAATTTGGACTGCCAGTGTTTGAAAACACTTTGTTGGACTGTTCTCTAATTGTGGGACCAAGTTGTCTTAAATGAAGCAATTATTATGTATTAGGTCTTAGAGACAGTATGTCACCCTAATTTACAGATATGAAATGAAGCCATATATAGTATTGGGCTTTAGGTCTGTTGAAGAACAGGAAACCCCAAAACACTCTAAGCAAAGAAAAATATTTATTCTGGTGGTCAAAACAGTGTTGTTAGTTGGTATGCGTGTGCACGTTGCAGGTGTGTGTGTGTGTGCTTGTGTTTGTTTGTGGGTTGTGGGGTGTGTGTTGTTTGTGTTTTTATTTGATGAGACTTGACATTGCATGTCAGTCTGCAACCACTTCAGCATTTGTTTCTTTTTTATGTTCTGCTAAGGTTGTTAAAAACTTAAAAAAAGATGCCTTGACATTTCACCCTATCTTGGTGAAAATATAGTCTCAATAGTCAAAAGTGACACTATTATGTCCTTCTTATTTTATCAGAATAATTACTATCTCAAGACACAAATAGCCACTTTTTTCCTTCTGGTCATTGCTACAGACAAAAAACCAACCTCCCATCAGGCCCATGATGTGTCTTTGTCAACACAAGCCAGAGGAAGGATTGAGAGGAAGCCAAACACCAAACAGCCAGCTGCCGTTCAGAGAAGCAAAAGAAGGAAAGAATCGGAACGGTCGCCTAGGCGAGGGGAGGCAAAGCCAGGATGCAAGCAAAAGGAGAGGAGGCCCCACTATGAGCGCAAGGTGAGCTTACTATGTGTTAATGTGCATATGTGCCAGTAGGTGTGTTAGTGTGAGTGTATGTAGGGGACTCTTAAGTATTCGGGGGAAACATAATGTTGGCTTATAATGCACCCTGGCCCAGGCGTGAGGGGTGAATGAATTTGTTGCCAATAAGCTGGCAAACTGTTGAAAAGCAGTATGTGAAAAACAGCACATCTTAAAGGGCCGTATCTTTGATTAATGTGCGGTGTTTTTTTAAGGACTTCATGGTCCAAACTGTAAATAATGTTTGTGAAAGTAGGACCAAGTGTGTTTGTTAAATACTCCAAACCGGTTAAAATCCTGAAATCACTCTCCTCTTCAACGGACTGTTGATAAGCCTATAAGGTGTGTCGGACATTAAATTCTTATAAATGGTAGGACAAATTGGCATTAGGTTGTGTGGGTGTAGACAATGAAACACCAGACTGCAGTGGTGTATCCAAAACAAGACTACAAGATGAGCAGCCCTATCAAGGACAAAATGTGAAAAAGCGGTAAACTTGTGTTACCTTAATAGCACAGATACAGCAAATGGAAACTGTGACTTTAAGGATATTTTAAGGAAGCATTGGATTTTGCTGTTTCTTTCTGGAAGGAGGTGGGACATCATCATCATGGTAAGCCTAGCCCTAAAACTCTATGACTGGCATTCTGAAAGGGAGACTAACTTTAGACCTGGGTTTAAACAGGCTTAGTCCTACATGAGTGGACCTTTTTCCTTTCAACATACTCTAAAAGTGCGCCGGGGGAGGAACAAATCCCCTCATGGATGGGCTGAAACAGCTCATCCATGAGGGAATTTCTCACCCCTTATATTTAACTTTTGACAGTATTTTGAAAGGAAACAAAGGTCCACTCATGTAGGGACTACATGGTTTAAACCCAAGTCTAAAGCTAGATAGACTCCCTTTTTCAGAATACCAGCCATATTTTTAGCCTTGTCTTGGGAGCAGTTGGAGAGTGAAGGAATAGGAGAGAGATGAAGGAGAAAGGTGACGAGATTTGGGTCGGCCTCAAACCACAGCAGCCCCAGAGCTCATGAGGATACCGTTGTAGACGCATCTATTTGCATGGCCAGCGATTCATGCCATTAAGTGTCTTTGTTTGATGATGCTGCAATCGCTCATCAGGACATCAGTGCATTTTTCTTCAAGCAGTGTGTGGTGTTCTGTAGGACTTGGGAGCACCATGGTTAGGTATTGAAAGAAATTGTTTTGTGATCAAGGTCCTGATTGTGTTAGAAAGAATATCAGATTGATTGACATAAAAGTGACCTCAAAATGTTTTCATTTTATTTGGTACTTGCCAAATTTTTAAGGAACTGTGTTTGTTGTTAAGTTTACTGCCTTACAGAATCCAATTTCTCAGCCTTGGTATTGTAGGTATAATGGACATCCGAAAGGGACAACTGTTGGAATAACGATATTACCAAAATTGGGTCAACTTCTCCAGTTATCCAATTGATCTCTCGATGTGAAATGAAATATTGTACAAATTTCAGCAAATGGGGCTTAAATTTGCAGTGAAAATTTGCTTGTCCATTTTGTGTGCCTGCCCGAAGGCAGGAAGACGATAGGGATCACTTTGTCCATGTTGTTGTTGTGTCTGTTGTGATGATGTTCTGTTGATGGTCGGTTGTGAACAAGGGTAACAGTTGCATTTTGTAATATCCACATACTTTGATGGGATTAAACAAACTTGGGGCACAGGTGCAACATGCATCCCCCACTTGTTGATGAGTCAAAGGTCACATGCCAAGGTCAAAGGTCTGGCGTCAAGTTGTAAAATAGGCTGATGATGTAAAAATTGACCTAATATGGAAAAGTTTGAAGTGCAATTGGAACCACAAAACTTGACTCATAGGTGCAACATGGATCCCTCATTTGTTTGCTGAGGTCAAAGGTCACATTCCAGGTCAAAGGTCATGTTAGGCCGTCATTCCTAACCGCGATGGCAGCGACACATCGGTCCAGGACCGATGTATGGTTTATATTAAAATTCATGTAGTGTTTTGAGATTGTAGTGAGTTTTTTGATCAAATTTGAGGAAATATTTTGGAAAGCCTCCTGGGTAATTGGAGAACATACTGTATGGCAAGATTTGTTTTGCATAAGTTTTGTTAGGCCTATTAATCCTAGCTGCATTATCATGAATTCAAGGATGCTTTTATGTGCTGCAATCAAAGGACATAGTTGAGTGGCCATGATGGCATCATCAATGACATGTCAGATGCCATGTTTTGAGGTGTAGTTTATACTTCGAGTGTGAGTTCTTTTGTTCGTGGATCATCAGAAGAAGTCCATTTTTTGCATACAAGTACGTACGTAGATCATGTATTGCACTTCTCTTCTCTATAAGGCATGGTTTCTGTTGAAGATCCTGCATTTTATTGGTAAATTCTTACCGGGAAGACAAGGGAAAGGTGGATAATGGTCATGTCTATTGTGGGCACTGTTTTACAGGTCAATACCTCTCTTTGCTGCTGTCGACAAACTCCGCAGAAACCTTGCATCGAAAGGTTGTACACTGAGGTCAACGCAAAGAAATTGTGGGTTGATCTTTTTGAACAAAAATATGGCGGGACCTCGACCCCCTGCGATAGCAGGATTGATGTCCGTTTTTGACATTTTAACAGTCAAAATTCAGAGCCAAGTGATAGGTTAGATGGGTTAAAATGTTAGTGAACATTCAGAAAGGTTCGAAGGTGCATGAGTTTGTACAAGCGGCGATAGGCTATTTAATAAGACAAGGAGGCCCACCAAATCCTGGGACTTGCCGTCCACCTCGTATCGTCGATTGTGACATACGGTATTATCTTTCCATTTCCTTAACGGAAACGGAGTGTTTCTATGGCGTTTACTGGTAAATGTCCCTGCTGGATTTTTCCGTCCTTAAAGGGATTAGCAGCGATTTGCCTATCCAGAATATCGAAAAAAATCCTCAAAATTCATATTTTTGTATTTTGGATACTGGCAGGGGATATGCCAAACATAACCACAAGTGGTTGGCTTGAAATCATTGTATTAAAGACCAAGGCCGTACTTTTTATCTGATGCTTTAATTTCTATACGTGCGTATCAAAATCCGACTTGAGATCAAAAAATCCTTGTTTCGGTGAATTCCTCAATTTTTAAAGCGTGATATTGTGCACCGGATCAATACGTTTTGACCTCCAACACAAACATAATGGATCTTTGTTTATTCCGTGCTCTTGAACCAAATCAGCCTCTTTATTGTAGATTTTGAAGATGTCTTGCTGATGTCTACTTGCGGGAGACGGTATGACAAATTTTCCTCATTTTTTTTCACTATTTGTTGGTTTTGTTTCTACAACAAGCAGTTATTTGAATTGTACACACTTAATCCCTGATTTCTCAGTTAAAACAAATGCATTTCCCATTTTTCGATTCTCTCGCATATCGCTGCTATCCCTTTAAGAAGACATTTTGCCGGGTTGATTTTACCGGTAAATAAGCAAGAGATGTCATTTTCTATTGAGCATATTTATGCCCTTATCCGTCTCTTTTCCGGTAAATGGTCCATTAAAAACACACCTTTTATTCATGTGGGGGAAGAATGATCTTGGTGGAATTCTGTCAATGAAACTGGTTTTAGCCAGTTTGTAAGGTGGCATAAGAGAGGGAAGGGGGGATAAGAGGGAGATGGGAGGGTGGGTTTGTGGATGGGGGTAGGATGTATTTATCTGGGTGGGTCCATCTAAAAATTATGAATTACGTGAGTCCATGTTCTTTTCAAAACTTTTAAATATATTTTTTCCATGATCAATTTCTGCTTTTGTTAGAGGGAGGGAACGGTCAAAAAATGTGCTTTAAATAACACTATCCCATTTGTAGGACACTTCAATCATTTCCTTCAAAAAGTTGTGAATAAACATTGACAAATGCAGTGAATGTTGCATTTATGCATAACCTATTAAAAATAATCAGGGAACTAGGTGTAATACTAGGCACCACAGAAATGTTTCTGTCATGAAAATTGTTTCCTTGTAAAATAGTTTCACCGTGCTGTATGGGTTTATCCACTCAATCCAGGTATAAACCCCCCGGGGCTCGGCAATGCTCTACGATATCACGCCACGGATTGCCACGGAGCATTTTAGCACGGGATGTGCAGTCACTCTGTTTTATGAGATGACTTCTAAGTCTGAAATGTGAATTCTCATGTTAAAAATCGCACCTGTCTCATGAAGAAAATGGCAGTAAAGAGCTTGCCTTGTTTGTAGGGTTGGTTTGTATTGAATTTTATGTTAGACTTTCTGATAAATGGTTTCATATTGTTTTTTGTGTTTATTTTTGTGTTGTGATATGCTAATTTAGAACTCGAAGCATTTAGGGAGGAGAGAGTCTCTTTCGCCTCCTGGAAGACAATTAATTACGCTTCTAATTTGTATCCCAAATGTTGTCAAGGGTATTGATAAAAAACACACACCGAAGGGAAAAATCTAAAAACTCTAAAAACACTGACCCCACGCAAATCGGAAGTACATGTTCATTGGGGTGTTTTTTCTTCTGCCTGCGAAGATAATCCTGAATTGCCAAACCCTCAGCAGTGGGTACTCAGTTCTTATATGTGTATACAGCCCCCCCATTGTTTTACAACCCAGCTTTACTGATACTGGCATTGAGTTCAAGAGTCTCATATTTCCATGCAGGGCCATGGTCCGTGATAGACATACCCTACTTGCACCACTCGTGATAGTGACATCCCTGCTTTCACTAAATGAGACTAGTCCTAACTAAAGGTAGCGAGTGTAACAGTTTTTTTTTTCTGATTGGTTGGGTCAGATTGCAAAATTGTGCTTGACAAATTAAACTGTAGAATGACTTTCTACAGCCAATTCTATCCAAATATACTTCCCATGTTATAATACAATTGTGGTACAGAATTACTTTGTTTGTATGTATATTTTAACACTGATAGCATGGAACTATTTCTAAGCAGACTCTATTTCATGTGTGGTAAAGATAACTTTTGTACAGCAGCTTATGGAAGATATTACTACACAATAGTGATTTGGCCTTTGCCCTAGAATAAGAATTCCCCTTTTAAAAAAGGGAGTAGTGTAAACTTAAGCTTGGTGTTCCATGCAATGCGATTTCTCTTTAAAAAAACAACTAATACCAGACGTATAGAAAAAGTCACTGAAACTGAATGTCTTTTGTTTCACAATAAAGGTTTGATCATTATGATTGATGCCTTTGCATAGTAATTCATTACACAAAACCTCCATTTTTGTTTTCATTTCACAAATGTGCACTAAATGCAGAAGATTGTCCTTTTTAAGGACTCTTCTTGTTACATTATGTATTCAGATGTTTGGGTTTAGTATGCAATTACCGTGGTTTTCTAATAAATGCCCTGCTCTAATAAACGCCCCCCACCCCCCCTCCGTTTTTTGGATAAAACAATTCAAGAAATGAGTTAAGCTTACCGAAATCACTGATTTAATGGCCGTGACTGTCCGTAATCCGTATCATAATCGCTGTTTGTGCACATTTGTAATAGTTTAATTATTATGGAACTTTGACCTCGGTAGGTGCGAAAACAGCGCCCCCTGCTCTTTCGTATTATTGGTAATCAGCGAAAATAAGCATGTGGTAAGGTGATTTTGAGGTATTTTTGACTTTCCATTTTTCTCCCTTTTTGAAAATGCACCCCAGGGGCGTTTATTAGAGGAACAATACGTAGGCAATATCATTGGTTGTGCCTCTCTAATATGAGATGAATATATTTAATGCAGTGTAAAAGTGTGTGTTTTTAAAAAAGATGAGATTAACAAAAAAAAATAAAAATTATTAGAACTGTGTATTCCTACCATGTTAAAAAGTTCACACTCGTCATAGCAACTGTGAACCTACCTGGGGCCACGCTATTTGAACGCCATATTGGACAAAAAGTGCAAAAAACATTGTGTCTGATCTTGCGAAGGTAATAGTTGCAAAAACAACAGACCTATCACTGTTCTTGGATGTTTACGGGTCTTTAAATAATTGAGGTTCGCTTGATAAATCAAAGATACAGTGCATTTTTATTTGTTATCTTCTTATGTCTCACTGTACGCTTTAGCATCTCCAAGAAGTTTTAGAAATCAAAATTAGAATGAATGTATAATCCCAAATATCCCCATCTGTAGGATTTGAACAGAGCTTGGTGCATAGGCAGAAATCACCACTTATCACAAGTCTCAATACCTTAAATTTGAAGTAATTTAATGTTCCAATGTAACTTGTGTTTTGAGTAGGCAGCATATTGTGTTATCACAGTCTAGCATGTCATTTAGCACTGGATTTATACCCGTGGTGTTTAACATATGGGAGTCTGCAGCTGAGATGAGCCTTAAGGGTATCACTCAATGCGCAAATTTGGCATATACCGACGAAAAGCTAATTTTCCAAAAATAGTTAAATATTTTTCTCCCCAATTGTGGGGGGAAATTGTTTTTCCTGCTACCATAGTTTCAGTATAATATACAGCCAGATTCTACAGATAACCCAAGCTACTCCATGTGGACTCTTTAGCTGAACTCCCCCTTGATGCATTATTGATCTAGTACACAACCACTGGGTGCATTTCAACGGTTACTTTGCAGTACCCATTCCTATACTGTACTCTGTAGATGCCTACTAGGTGGAGAGAAAGGTACATGGAGGCCCCAGCAGTAGAGTACCTCTGCAGCTTCTCGGGAGCACCTTTGCAGGTACTCGCCTACCAGCTGCCTAGTATGCAGCAACTTTGCCCAATAGAGGGCACCAACATTCCATTGTTTACCCTTTCTGATCATTTTCAATTCCCTAACAAGTAACATCTAATGTTTTGTTTGGAATACAATTAAAACACCCTACACATGACTTTTTGTGAAAAAATAAATATATTATTTTATTCTTTAAATGTTAAATAATGGATGGGATTACTAAAATAAGCACACCATTGCTCAAAAGCTCATTCGCATGGGGGGAAATACCCATGCAGGTACTCCCGCAATTGGGTTCGAGTGGTTAAGGTAATGCGTGTTGTGTACCAAGGTGGATGATTACCCCCACTTTACGGCTGGCGATGTGGTACTCCGCGGCTAATTAACAGGTCCTTCAGAGGTACGCACTGAAGAAATTGTGTATATTTTCAGTAGTTGTTACAAATTGCCAATCTTCATTGATGACAAAAAAATAGGGTACTGCAAGAAATATCCTATTCTTAAAACCATGCACTGAAAGAAAATCAGTGTAAAAATACAGAATGTCGGTGAAAATATCGTGAATTTACAGACTTCTCTTTAAGCTTCTTTATTTTGAATCGAAATGGGACATTATTACAAAATATTTTCAAGCATAAATAGAAACGGTACATAGGCTCACTAAATATACTTTGCAGTAAACGATAGCAGAATAACAGCAAGAAATCAATTGTATAAATATGATTTTACACTGTTTTAAAGTACGGTAATGTAAAGCAGTCTGGATATCCTCGACTGCCAGTATATTACCATAATTTTAGGATTTTTAAAAATATTCTAAACTCATTCTTGAAAATATAGGTTTTAGTTATTATAAACTGTTTGAACTGTAAGTTTTGGTGATCAGCTGAATGTATTTCCTGGTTGTAACTGAATCAACAAAAAAGTCAATTCTACAGCACAAAGAAAGTAAAACAAAACCTGCTAAAATTTAACTGGTATTGGAAAATAAATTATGTAAAGCAGCCAATCAGATATTCGTATGAGAGGCAGGCAGTGTCCGCCGGGGGGGCAAAAGTAATACATCTCATGTGTAGCCTTGTCCCAGGCTCACAGATTGTATGTCCTTTTTTTTGTGGGGGTTTTTTCCCAATTGGTGTGACACTAGTTTTCAGTATGCCCTTTATGGTAGTCCAATACCACGACACAAGGTGACCCATAAACCACCGGCATATCAAAAGCATCCTTTATTATTAATGTTCAAGTATGACTATTTTGGATTTAATAAACTGATTTTTCTGGCATATAATTTTTGGAATACATATACATGCAGAATTGTGAATATAAAAGTGCATACAGTATTATACATGGATACTGCCTAGTTATGGTACCAAAGATGACCTGAAGGGTCAAAGTGGGGTGAAATTGAAATGCCTCTTTAAAAGAAAACTATTATTTTACAAACCCGATAATTTGAAGATACGTAGAAGTAAACTGTAGTTTACAATTAACAGAAAACCTCAATTTCACAGTGAAGTGGTCCTTATTAGCTATTTGGGGATTTGCTATATAAATCAATGAATCATGTAGAAAGATACCTTTCATGTTATTTTTCTTAACTGATGACCATTTCACTGTAAAATAATTTTTTTCTGACTAATGTCCTTGAAGTCAGTTGTTAAATGGAATCTAATTAAAGGTGTGTGTAAATTACAGGGAGCAGTCAAGGCATTGAAGAGCAAAGGGCACCAGGCTTTTTATGATAACAAATGATTCAGAATGACATGATATAGTGATGGTGTATAGTCCAAATTGTATTGACAACCTGCAGACTGTTCTCATGAGGTTTGCTGGGGGTCCAATACTTGACCATATGGAGACATGCCACAAATATGGGTCTCATTTCAGCAATTTGGTATATGAATGACCCTTTTTTATACCAATGGTTGGTAGGAGTAATGGGTCCCTTTCTCAGGATCTTCTTATAAATTTGACTGTAGAATTAATCCAATTTCCTCAATCCAAAGCCAAAAAGACATGGGTCCCCTTGCGGCAAAAAATTGGTAAGATATGGTCCTACTTCTAGACTCTAGAGGCATGTCCTATACCCAAGTGTACAGAGTAAACTAAAATCGTAATCAATCGTTCATGTGCCGATATGATTAAATATTAAATATGAGAGGCTATAGGTAAAATGTTTATCACAATACACAAATTGACAAAGAGCAGACACTGGTCCTACCGCTCTGACAGGGTTATAAATTGGATTGACGCCCTCGCACGTTCAGGCCAGGGACAGCGACCCTTGACCTCTAAAGGAGGACATTTTGATTTTCTTCGGACCATGCTGTCGAAAAGGCAGAACATCTTTGGGAGCGTTGCGGAAAACACGGGTGGATCCATATATCATCCTTTCTGCAATGAAATTGGACTGATTTAATCAAGTTACACGTGGCCGAGACTTTGTTATACTTTGGCGTGGTTCTTTTGTCGCGTTTACAGTGAATCACTTCATATGGACTGTAGTGGGAATTCAACTACTCAGAACTGTCGTTTACTAAATCACATTCGCTACGTACAGCATGGTTTTATCTTCTGTAAGTAAATTATCATAATGGACTGAACATCGGCCCGGTTTTGGTAACGACAACCATTTTGGAGCATTCAGAAACTGTCTTGGAACTCAGTTAATATTCAACATCCAGTTGGGAGTAATGTCCAAGCTACTGTAACTCTGTCCAGTGCCTGAAATTAGCATTATGATATTTTATTGTTTTACTCGCCTTCCGCAGTGAATTGCGACATCCAGTTGGGACTGCAACATCTCAGAATTTAGAAAACTTTACAATGTACTGGGCCCAGCGCTGTTACGATGTTCTCATTTTAGTTAAGTCTGCCTCTCGTTAGGACTGTAAATTATTTGCTGTTAAATGGTATGTCCAGTCTGTCTGACTCATCTTTGAATGGTAATAGATACAAAGTTTCATTAAATTAAAGCCATGGCAAGTGCAAACTAAACTGGAAGTTTGTTAGCTTTGAAGTCTTTTAGGTGGTTTCCTACCACCTTGAGTGGAACCTGGAAAGGTGTTTTCGACCTGTACACACCAAGCCAAACGTGAAAACCCCTGGGGTTACTTAAAACAACCCACTACTTTCATTTTAGGGTATATTGCCAACACACAAAGTAGCAGATGTGGCAATAATTTCCTGTTGTGTAACTAAGGACAAATTGGCACAGACTTCCAGACCCATTGTGTTGTGAAATTCTCACAGTGATAGCTAAATATTACGGATTACTCAAACTTGATTTACCATGGAATGCCTCCTTGCAGAGGGTTGATTGATCAATCCCACAATGCACCAGTTTTGGAAATTTCACCTAAATAGGGTCCTGTGATCTCACCAAAATCCTTTTCTTAACGACATACAAACCCTGACTTTTACACTCATTTTAGCCCCAAAATCTTAGTATTATGGGAATTTTTGAGCTTGAACAGGAATGTTTTGTGGTCCTAAAACTCTTAACCACTTTTTTATCCCTAAGTACTGACATGTGTTTTGTACAGTACAGTATAGGCATATTGCAATGCCCATTATGGGATGGTTCACAACATCCTTTGGCCTCCTCGTGTATACCTACCTATCCCTTCATTGGGCACAAGGTATTTGCCAGCTTGTTGGATGCCTCTTTACCGTGAAATGCACTTGGCAGTTTGGTCCCAGTATTTTGCTTTCTCGTCACACAGTTCGGTTCCCAACCATGACAGCCGCCATGGTTCAAGTTGACACTGCGTTTATTCACAGGTCATTTCACAAGAAGAGGGAGGGCTTGCTACTGCTGCGATGTCGACGGCATTGAAGGGGAATTTGAGATCTAATATTGTCAAAGTGGTT
>JAMKCH010040685.1:0-13036 GCA_023653785.1 Ophioderma brevispina | reverse complement strand
AGGTTTGGTGGAACTTCCGCAAGGCAGACCATGGGGCCAGTTCAAGAACATGGTGGATTCAGAACGCAGTGCCCAACCTCCCCGACACCAACCTCCTCCAACCTGGACAATTTCTACGCAGCACTGTTGCAACTCTTTATCAAAATAGCAAAGAAGACCATCCCACGTGGCTGCCGTCGCAGTTATATCCAATACTGCGATGAGGAATGTGACACTCTTTACAATGATGTCCTGAATTCTGAACCGGGGGAAGAGCTTCATCCAAGGCTCAGATCACACAAACTGCTTGGACAGAAACGCCGCGGGCGCTGGGAGGCAGACGGTCGAAGGATTCGACTTCACCCACTCCAGCAGGAAGGCCTGGAAGACGATAAACCGCCTCACCGGCAGGATCCAAAACCATCGAAATGTCCCGTGACTGCCAACTCAATCGATGAGCAACTCCTCGCAAACGTCGTTTCAGGAACATTGATAAGGATCACACTCGCTCTGTCAAAAAGAGAGTCACCAAACTCGTCGAGCCCCTGCGTGCGGCGGGTCACTTTCAAACCCCTTCTCAATAGATGAGCTTTACCTCTGCTATCAGCCAACTAAAGAGTGGAAAGGCCCAGGGCCTGATAACATACCACAGAGTTCCTGATGCAATTGATGCAATGCGGCCCACGATGATGTCTAGATTGGCTCCAGGCGGAGTTCTAAACATGTGCCCCTCACCAACAAGTCCTTACCCAAGATTCTGGAAGAGAGCTACTATCAATAGCCTCCCTAAACCAAACAAGCTGTCGACAACCCTGAAAATACTACCGCCCAATATCACTACTTGTGTCTCCTCAACTCCTGGAAGAGGTGATCCGGCTGCTGGAGCCCGTCGTCGAACCCCATCTGCCTGACGAACAAGCCAGGATTTCAACCGTGGTCGGAGCCCTGTTCCACCAGATTGTGTAAAAACTCACAAATGATATTGAGGAAGCTTTTGAAAAGGCCGTAAGGCAGGGTCATCTGGTGGACCTTACTGCCAGCAACGACCACCGTGTGCGCACAGGGCCTGACACTCAAAGCTTCTCAGGACCATCCCGGATCGTCATTGTACAACTCATATGTAAAATGCTTGCAAACCGTAGCTTTATTCTCAGAACCAGTGATGGACAGGTCACAGTAGTCGCCTGCGTCGTCTGAGGAACGGAGTACCACAAGGATCTTACTGGCTCCTATACTGTTCAATTGTATATCAGCGACTTACTCAAACAACATCTAGACAATATGGCTACGCGCCGATCTTGCCCTCCTCCCTCGGACAGCAAATGGAACAGAAGTAGATTAGTGGAAAGCCCACCACTTACACAGGACATGGCACTGGAAGAATATCTGAAGACCTGGAGGACGGAAGCTGAGTGAAGCCAAATCCACCGCTACTGCCTTCCTCAACACCAAAGAGGCCATAGTCAGCTCTTCAAATCAACCTCAATGGATGAGCCCTGCCATACAATTCCTACAACAACCTACCTGGAGTCAGCTGCACCGCAGGCTTTACCATACCGGCAGCACCTCGGTCCGGATGCGCCAAGGTATCTTCGTGGAATAACCTCTGTGCCGACTTGCTCGATCTTCATGGGGGCCAGCCCAACGACCCTACGCACAACTGCCTTGGCTCTGGTCTACAGCATGCCGTGAATATGCCGCCCCAGCATGGTGCAACAGCTTCACACAAAGGAAGCTGGACACTTTGTACTCAACGAGACATGAGAACCATCACTGGACGCCTCCGTCCCTACTCCATCTGAATTCCTAACAGTGCTTTTCAGGCATTGCACCTGGCAGCACTTCGGACGAGGAGAACACCACACACACAAAACTAGTGAATAAGGCCCTGCTGGGACAACAGCACATGTGCATACACCGTCAAAGAATCACAACAACTCGGTAGACAGAGACGGCGCTCTCGCAGACCTTTCTGCCGACACGCCGGCTAAAAGCTCTCCAGTTCCCCATTTTCAACAATCTTACGGGGACATGGAATACTGCCTGGCTGATACTCCAAGATCAGACCAATTCTCTATCACACCTAAGAAAGAACTTTCACCTGGCAGCAATCTCCACGCAAGGAATGGGCACCTTAAACCGGATTCGCCACAGGGAGGCGTCGCTTCAACAGCAATATGCACCGATGGGGGCTGCGGCCATCCGCCAGCCCTGCCAATGTGGCTCTCCATCACGACTGCGGATCCACTCTATATGAGTGCCCTACCTTTCGTCGCCGGTGGATACAGATTTCTCTAAAACCCAACCAACCAACAGTGAGTTGGATCCAACGCTTAAAACATGTTAGCTCTGCACATACGCAGAAGTTATTGTTAGAACCTAAGAACCATCCTTTACGCGCATTTTAGTATAAAACAAAAATGACCCATTACCTTCCTGGGCGGTGGTAGTGGGTGTGCAACCTACATTTGCAGAAAACGTATTACAGATACAAAGCGTTTTTTTTTTTAGCGCCTTATAAATAAAGCAAGATTCGTACAATACGGAACTTCTTAAAGAATCAAGATTTTTCTGATTTTGTCGCAAAACGGAATCACCACTTCAAGGTAAGAAAAAGTCATCAAGTTAACAAAGCGGCTCATGAATTGACGACTTAGAATTGTACGGTCATATTATTAAGATCCCTGATGGTATTACCAAAAAATAAACTTAACCACTTGAGCGAGGTTTGGTTTATTTAACAAAGATACATTTAAATTACCTTATATCGCCGACCATTGAGGTTGTGGTGACAAACAAATAACGGACTATTATACTCGCCCATGGAAATTCACCGATATTCGTAGAAAGGTTTGATAATTCCTCCGTGTAATTTCGCGATGAACCTAGTACTAGTGTTATTATTGAGGGATTATATGTCGACCGAAAAAGCCCTATACATCCTCTTTGACGTTTTGACAATAGACTGGTCTGTATTAAATAGGCGGAAGAATAAATCTTTTACATTAAAAAAGGTACAGAAAACTCAGAAGAAACGACCCTCTTTGAGTCTTCAAAATGTTTCACTATTGTTATTTTTTAAATTATTAAATGAAACTTCGAGTATACTGAATTGTGGGAGTTTAGACATTGCTTATAAAATGTTATACGATGTGAACTAAAACAAATAAACCAGTCCAAGTTTTTAATATTTCGTAGTTACATTTAGGGAAAATGTAGTTGTATAAAGGTGGCAATCATCTTGATTTAATTAAGTAAGAAATATGTTCCAAAATCGTGATTGTTTTAAAAATCAACGAGTTACTTAAACTAGTACAAAAACTACAAGTAAATCGTGTCTATGGCAAAGCCCTTTTGAAAAGGCCTAACTAGGCAAAAAGGTGTATTTCAGGTAGATGCCTGCGTCAGTTACGAAAACAAACGGCTGAATTTTGTGTGTAGTTTGAAGTGGTCCTCAGCGGCCTGCAACATCAAACGAGAAATTATCAGAATAGGACGCACTGATGACGGCCATTTGTGGTCAAATTAGAAAAAGATTAGCATAGGTTTAATTAAAGTAGATTAGGACGACAGTGCGTTACAGTTTGAGACAGTGACTTGGTAACACAACGACTTCCTTTGTCGATGCTCGCTCTAGTAATGGCGTAGGCGTTACTCTCAGCCATATTCCTGTCTGCCTCAGCCTGCTTGCTGGGCTGGCGTGGGTTAGGGAGACCGAACGAAACACAAAATATTGTTCGAAGCCTTCAGAGGTGGTTAATTATGTGGTTTAAATATTACGAGTATATTTCGAAAAAGCAGTCAGTTGAAAGGAGGACGCCCTCAATTTCAAAAATTCCGCGGTTTAAAGCATCCTTTCCATTGGTTTTTTTTAAAAACAGACTGACTGGTAAGGTAGCAAAATAATTGGACCTTATATAAAAGGACGACTCAATGCAACGGTTCTGAACCTTAGATGATGTAGACCATCCGTGACATAATGGTGGGATCATACTTCATCGGCAGAGTCTGAGACGCTAGCCTTCGAAACATTGCTTTTTACGCAACGGCCTATGGGATCATGCATCCTGTGCCGTCCGTGATGCCCCAGTATGAACCCACCATAAGAAGGTTCGGAGCATATGTTCTTAGTCTGCATGTTATAGAGGCTATTTTTTTTTATAGCAATGAAACAGGGCATACAGAGGCGATCAAGGCCAGGGGGAAAAACAAAAACCCCAAGTTGTCTCGGTGATCTGTCTCCAACGTGTGGTAACACCCGGGACCATAATGCATGCCCGCCAAGAGCGCAAAAAAATTAGCCCAAATTACAATATCTTTGCTCAAATGTAGGCCAGTATTTTGGTCGCAATACCTTCAAAACTTGAGTACATATTTTTGACTGGGGGAGAGCCACTGTGACGAGTTATTCACGCTGCACAAAACGGGACTCAGATTAAATATTGTAACCCTTACTAGTCCATGAGCTGCCCATCGCCAGATTTCGTTCGTTGCACCAATGGTGATTAATTTTCCCATATATCACCTTGAAGAGGATGTCCCCTCACTAGAATTAGGTATGTTTTCGCCCCAAAAAGTTGCACGTTAGCCTCCTCTGCACATTCAAAAATGGCCGCCACTGTTTTATGGAAAACCACCGTTATAATTTCCTTACTGACCAGAAATTTCATTCCACGACTACACGATATTAAGTTTTTAAATTCCTGAAGGGGACTTAAGCATGTAGGCGTCCAAGATGGCCGCCGCAGGGAGGCATGTTAAGCTAAATGACTTAAAATGGAAAATTGTTGTTATAAAAACGCGTGTGATATTTTGGGAGTTCAAAATGTATGGGCATTATATTTTTGCGCACAGACTCGTTTTTCAAGAAGGCGGTGTTAATATTCGCTCTCGGGCACGTAAATCAGGAAGAAAAGCAGTCTTACCCATCTTTTCGACTTTATAAAACAACACTTTCTAACAATGACCCTGAATCATTTCCAAGATGTAAATATTAAAGCGGGTTATTGACTTGTCCAAGAGAGCGCTGTTACTATAGCTGGTTACTACTCATAATAGTTCACAGGAAGACAACAACTCATATCAACCTGATACAATAAAATCATCAATAAATGGGCGTGGACTTAATTTAATGACTACTCATTGACGTCATAGGTGTTTGCCAGTATCAAATAAACAAACATGCTTATGAGGAAGTGAAAAAGTTGTCTATATCGTCGGCTGCATCACATTGCTGTTCTATCTCATATTTGACATTTTTGAGAAAATTCGGTATTGTTAATATGACGTTGAACTCTTCATAATAACAGAGTTTCAGACTTGTACTTTACCTAATTAATGAGATATTAATTAGCAAATTCTGTATCTGTATCTGGTTATGTCGGTAGGGTAGAATACATCTACATTTCACCAACTTCGCCGAACACAGTTGTGGTATGCGCGCGGACAAGACACGAATGAGAGAGGCTGAAGGCTAGTTGTGCAAGTGTTGCTTAAAGTTGTCTAAGGACGGTGCAAAGGTGCATTCTTGAGGTAGATTGTTCCAGTCAGATATTGTCCGGTTACAGAAAGAACATCTATGGACATTAGTCTGATGTGATGTCTTTGGTACTTGTAACAGTGCACTCAATGTTCTTTGATAATCTTTCAGTGTGAGAAGGTTTGAAGAATTGATCCCAACCAGTTCATGAGTAATTTTATACATCATTATGAGCGGTCGTTCTCCCTCCTTTTGCTGAAGTGTTTCCCATGTTTCAATTGCTTAACATATAGTAACGTGCTGTACTCCTGAAGTCCATACTGCAAAAAAGGCAAGCTCTCCTCTGCACCATTTCAATTTTTGTTTTTTTTTTAAACCCGTTGGTGATGGGTCCAAACTATACTGGCGTATTCCAATATAGGGCGAACAAGCTCTTATATGTGCAAACTTTAACATTAGTGGGAAGAACCAAAAGTTTCTTCTCGGAAACCCAAGATTTTATTTGCTTTTTTTATGGTAGTATTGATGTGCACATTCCAAGACATTTGTTGTCGATATCAATGCCCAAAAAGGCTGGGGACTCAACAATCTGAAGAACTTGGCCACCAAAGGTGAATGAAGGTGATGTGGGTTCTTCTTGTAGGAAATTTGCATGTGTAGCATTCCCGGGGTTGAAGGACATCATCCACACATCCTGCCACACCTGGAGTCTATTCAAGTCCTCTTGAAGCTGCATAAGTGTTGTGTATCTCCAGAGTTTTACACCAAGCAGTCGTCGGCCAACAGTCTCACTGAAATGGACAAGTGTTTGGCAGATCGTTTTATATACAGCAGGAATAACAATGGTCCCAACACTGTACCTCGGGGGACGCCAGAGCGAAACTTCTTGGATTTGATTTTTAACCTTCACAGACTACTTGCTGGGTACGCCGAGTTAAAAAATTTCTTATCCAGGCAGAAGCGAATTCCTAATACCATATGTGTGAGTCTTCATGTGGCACCTTGTCAAATGCCTTTCAGAAGTCAAGAATGGCAAGGGAGGTAGTAAGGCCAGCTTCTAAGTTTAAGGTGAAGTCGTGGCAGTCTGCAGTTAACTGTCGACCTTTTGGGTTATCTTTTGATGTTTAGATTCCCAGATGATCTGATATGTATTCTCTTTTTGCCTTCTGAAGACTTTGTGGGTAGTTTTTTGAGTCGTCTTACTCTTTCCCAGTCTTCAACCATGCCAGATGCCTTGGCTTTGTTATACAAATTACAACTAATCTTTCTGGTGTTTCCTTTTTTTAACCATGGTAAGTCAATGGCTGGTAGAGCTAAACTTAGATGTGAACTCTTATGTCCATAGTGGATTTCATTTCTTTTTCAGAAAATCCCATTTCTATTGAATTGATTTATTTTTAATTCATTCCCAACATGCTGATTTTTAGACACATCCTGTTTCTACCGTGTGTAGTCAGCCTTGTGTTTGAAGAAAACTTCGCTTGTAATTGGTTTCTTTCTTCTGTTTTAGGTCGAGATCAACGTGCAATACTATGGTCACTCAGTTCCTGGTTCCACTGTAACTTTCCTGATGATGATTGGTGTTGTTTGTGAAAACCGTCAAAGGATGTATCCCCTCTAGTAGGCTTATCAACAATGTGATCAGGCCGCTCTCAATTTACAACATTTAAGAGACATGGCACATTTGAAAAATAGTGCGCCCTCAAGATTTTTTCAAAATCGATATTTTTGCAGGGTTGGTAAAGCTTTATATAAAAAAGCTTCACCAAATGATAAGACAAAATCAGCTTCTTATGGGAACAGAACGATTTCATAATTTAACGTCGCGGCGACGCTTTAATCAGGACGACGAAATGTCGTTTACCCCAAGAACACGAACGCCGTAGCATGTTTCCCACGCTATGCACATGTTGATCGGTCTATAACATTGGTGCGTTTAAATATCAGTGAGTACGATTCAAAAATATCCATGTAAATACACATTTGTGAATTAAGTTATGGAAAACTTAAAAGTTGGCCTACAAATTACCTGGATGTCTTATCCTCATATCAAATCCCTATCTGTTTTGGGGTATGTTATTTTAGGTGTAAAAATATATCTCTGTTCTTCCAATGGCCTACACGATATTTAGAGCCAAATTGAAGAAAATGTCATATTTTGTAAATGGGACCAAGTGCCGCTTTTAAGTAATTTACAGCCGTTTGTCTACACGCCAGAGGTTGATGAGTGACACACAATTTGTCCAGTTGATATGTGACGATTAAAGTCACCACAGATAATGATATGTTTGTAGGTAACTATGGTCAATTTTCGTAAGCACGGATTTGAAAAAGACCATCCACTGTATCAGAATATATGCCTAGCTGCTAAACAGTACCTAGAAGAGTAGAGCTTTGACCTTTCATTTCAATTTGGGCCAAGCATTTCACTGGTTGGATGGACAGGGGTCATGCGCTCCGTCACGATGATGTATTTTACATGCAAAAAGTACCCCTCCATGATCACCTGTTTCTCTATCCCTCTCTAAAACTGAGTAGATGCGCAGAAAAATTTTCCGGAACTACTATGTAGGAATTAGCCAAGTCTCTGTTCCCTGTATTATGTCCGGTTGTTGTTGATGGTAGATTAATTGTTCAAGATCTGCCGTTTGGTCTTGATACGCTGAAAATTTATCAGCATAATTTTCAACGATCAATTTTGTTATTTTTAAGTTCCCTAGTAGCTCTTTGTTGCCCCTTCTGCCCTGGTGCCTGGGCATTCCGAATTAACTAGTGGCCCCGCCGTTCACCTGCAGAACAAGGACGGGCACATCCATCACAAGACTGCGTCAGCAGCCTGTTATATTCCGTTTTTCGCCCATGCCGTACAATTATGTGATACCCAAGTGCACGAATCACATGGTCCGACAGCAAGATGATATTTCTGACTGTGATTCTTATGTGCATTTAATTCAATTTATTTTTTCACATACAGCGCTACTTGACATAGATCACTATGTGATGCCCTAAAAATAACGTACATGCGTATTTAACACGGCGATGAATGCGGTACATACCGAGCTATCTGGTGTTCTATCAAGAAATCGAAATCATAAGATCATATATCTTCAATCACATACCGATCTATATCAAAATCTGCGTCACATACAGCGCTATCTGACATAGAACACTTGTGATGCGCTGATACGACAAATTGCGCCTTTTTTTATAATACGGTGATAAGTACGTCACATACTGGGCTATATGAGTTCTCCTCAAGACATCGTTTGAAAAACAAAAACATCTTCGTCACAATAACTGATATATAAGTTTACAGTCATTAAACAGGGTTGGTTAATAACCAGCCTTTATTTTTCACTGAATGAAAAACTCTGAAGTGTTTTTCTTGATGATATTTCCTTTTGACTGGTAATTAAACTGACTCAATCGTAATGTTTCGAGCGTATGAACGAAGGGAATTTTCAATTGTGATTCTCGAAACACGTATTTGTGAGATAGATTCAGTATGTGATAAGCCAACGACATGCAACACGCCAATAGAAACTGTGGAATAATTTCGTTTTTTTGAAGATTTATCCAGAAAACGTATTGTCCCCTGCTGAAGAATATTTATTTAGAGCCCATTGGACCGTATCTTTGTTTTGGCTATTTGCATAAAATCCGTCGGCTAAGCCAATCATTCACGCTTGCTTCGTGGGGCCATTGTCCAATGGGCTCTTTTCTGTTTTCTCCCGGGCTTTGCAATGTTGTTATCTTTTCGTCACCTAGCATCAGATCTGCGTATGAGTAGGTGGTAGTTTTGATTCATTTGACAAAAACTGTTTTTGCGAATATCTCTACTGTGATCTGCTTTTACAAGGATTTATTCTATGTCTTACCACTGTTGATCGGCAAATTCAGTAAACACTAACCGAACATTTCATCCGGCGAATGGGCATCGTATGTTTTTTGTTTTACAGCAGCGGTGTTGCAACAGGCAAATTTTTATCGTAAGTTTTGTTCTACTGACGCATGGTGGAAGGGGTACAAAAAGAAAGCATCTGGCACAAACTTCAATTATACATACCTTTTTGTCATCGAGATCCCGGCTCGTGCTAGAGGAATTGACTGTGTTTACTACTGTAACGCTATGGAAGCTTATTTGGATTCTGTTTTCTTCGGCCAATTAACAGTCAGGAACCAGTAATCGGAAGTTAATGGCGCCGTGTTTACTGGTATCAAAATCCTGCACCTTATTTTCTGAATCTAGTAGTAACAATGATAAATCTGTCCAGAGAGCTTCTCGGGCCGTTAGCCAGGGCACAACTCGAACGTTTTCAAGTGGTGAAGGAAACAACGCTGTTGCTTCAACGTCTACCGTCCTTGAAAATTTGACCTACCCTTGACCACAAGTGTTACAGATGTTCATAATAAACAGCGCCTCTTTTGACCATTTCAATTAAACATTTTGCCACATTAAATGTCTGACAGTTGCCATGGTTCCAGCACCAAATGAGTTTACCGTGTGGAAAATTTTAAAAATTTTTAGACTAACACTCAACTGATTGCAATAGCAAGACGGTCGTTTGCATCCTAAAGGAACACACCTCTCATGAATTGAAATATTATATAGGTATAATGTTAAAAATAGAAAAAGTGTTTTTTTTTTCATGCAAATTTACGAGAAAAACTTGAAGTGCACAGTTGGCCACCAATTTAACTTCTGGCCCACCATACAATATTACTAACAGTTCAATGGTTGCTCTAACCGAACCTACCATAAAACAATTTCTACAATTGAACCATTTTCTGAAGTGTCTAATTCGCAAGTGACCTTATATAAGTAATCTGCAGCCTTTTCCGTTCATTTAACACAGGCTGGAGCTAGGCTGTGCGGAGTCCCAACGCATCATACATGAACATCATCGTAAATTTTTGCCTGTTGGCGTCGCTTTTCATACGTGGTGATTGGGTACTGCATAATGAAGCCTATTGTAAAGGTGCGGGACGGTAATAATGTTCAATAAACGCGATTGTTAAACCTGTGATGCACGAACCGTAAGATTTCAGGAGCGAGAGGACATAAGTGCAAATTAGTAATTGATTCAAAATTCCAAGCCATTCAGAACAAAATATCTCAGAGCATCGCAATACAGGCTTAAAGTTGGAATATATGTTTTTTTTTTTTTTAAGTTAAAAATCATACCTTCTGAGGTGATTTCACCACTGGGCAAATTGAAATTAATTTTTTGGTCCGTAAAAAAATTGAGAACAGAACAAGCCAATTTAAGGTTCGAATTTCCTATACACCTCCACTAAGGCTATATTTCAAGGTCTCTGACACCATACCGAACAACCAACATACGTGGACTAAATTCACAGATGACGAAGATTTTGGGTGTTGAGAATAGAATAGCCAAAAACGAAAGATGGGCAATATTAGCCATTTTCGGTCAAAATTAAAATCCCAACAAATAGAGTTTGGTGAGATTTTTTTTTTTTTTTGATCGGGAACTCACACTAATGTGTGAAAATGGTTTTTGTTTTTGTTTTTGTTTTTTTTTTTTTTTTTTTGTTGTGTGTGTGGGTCGCTCTTAGAGCGAATTGTTTTTCTGGTTTATGCCAGTTTGAAGATTCCACTTTCCACCTTTCTTCTCGCCATTTTTTTCACCTGAGCAGCATGACACGTGGGAGAGCGTGGTCTCGTGGTTAGGGTGCTTTGCCTATGCGCAAATATACCAAAACAAAAATCCCGGTTCGAAATTCCTGGTGGTGCCACTTGCTGGGATTCACTCGGGTGCTCATTCTGATTTTAATCTGTAATACGACTATTGATTAAATACTGAATGCCGCTCTCCTCCATTGTTCACTTGGAATTGGGAAATGATCAGAAAGCATCCCTCCCCGTCCTCTGGGACGTTAAGCCGTCGGCCCGTGTACAGATAGTCACAACTGTACATGTACATCGCAGTCAGTGGGTCCGATTAAGAGTATGTGTAAACCCCTGACTGTTCCCAATACCTCCCCCCGTTTCAAAAACTCGGGCCATGGTATAGGAGCTTCGTATCATATGATACACCTGCCCCGGTCAGCTTCACCTGCAAAAAAAAAGAAACACAGTTGAACAAATCCTGACACCACCACAAGCCATTACGAATGACTTGTGGACAAGAACAACAAAGAGCATGACACAAGTGCTTCAGATGTCATACTACACCAGCAGCGCCATTCTTTTGGGACCATTTTCAATTAACACTTTGCCAACATCAATGACTGACAGTTGCCATGTTGGCAGGAAGCCTAGGAGTTTACCGTGGGAAATGTTAAAAGTAGACGAACCACTAACTGGATTCAATAAGCAAGACGTCGTTTACAATCCTAAGGAACCACCTCTCATGAATTGAAATCTTATATAGGTATAATTGAAAAAAATGAAGAAAGAAAAAAGTGCTTTGTTTCATGCAAAAGTTACGAAGAACAACGTTGAAGTAGCACGTGTCCCCAATTTTAAACTTCTGGCCACAATTACAATATTTATTAACTATTTCATGGTGACTCGACCGAAACCCTTATCATAAAAACAATTTCTACAATTGACCCATATTCTGATTTGCTAAATTCGCAGTTTGTCCTATATAAGTAAAATCTGCAAGCCTTTTCAGTTTCATTTAACACAGGCTGGAGTAGGCTGGGCGGAGTCAAAGATCATAACATCATCGTAAATTTTGCCTGTTGGTGTTCGCTTTTCCATACGTGGTGATTGCGTACTGCATAATGAAGCCTATTGTAGGTGCGGGACGGTAATAATGTCAAAAATAGACGCGATTGTTACCTGTGTGAAGGGATCGGCAAGTTCAGTTGGTTTCGTCGCATATAAACAGTTGTGTTGCTGCATCGTCGGGTGATTCCGTTTCCGGCAGCAAATCTCCCAGGGCAAGTGATAGTCGGCGTCGTATCATCGCATCAGGTTAACCAAACTGTAGGGACGGGATCGAAATCCGTCCGTGACAAGCTAGGTTAGTCGTACAAGGATGGCCTCCAATTCATCACTATAATGCGATTCAAACTTCTTGAGTGGAATGAAACAGTGAGAGTGGTTTGCCTTCTGTTGCTTCTGTTTTAAATAATTCAACCTTTTCAAAAAACGCTTGTCAGTAATTTGAGGGACATTTATATCAGTGCAAATTGTCAAGTTCACAGTCAAATCTAATGAATTCGCAAATCCAATAATGCCAATAGGGTTGTGTAAAAATGACAGCTCACTGTTAAATGTAAAACTGGTAATGTTAACTTTTAATGCAAGTAGGGTTTGTAAATGAAGCTCATGTTAAATGAAGCATGTTTACGAAATGCCCACTACCAGGCACCAGTCCAATCAGTCTTTAGCACCCTACTCATTCCGGTATTTCAAAACTACAATTATGTCCCAAAAAAAAGCCAATGGGGAGTTTATTGATTTCGCTTTGGTGCTTGAAAATGAGATATTAGCGACCCCGACGCCCCCCCCTGTGACACCACCCCACGCTGAGGTGAAGTTATTCCTGATATACCCAAGCCCCGCCACCCCCCCAACCAGGAACCAGCATTCAAGGTTTCAAC
>JAMKCH010040684.1:0-13229 GCA_023653785.1 Ophioderma brevispina | reverse complement strand
CATGTCCAATACGTTGTCCTCAAAACAAACATTATGACCTTTGCTTTATTCTGTACTGGTGTTAAAACACAATCAGCTGGTTAGTGCAGATTTGACAAGCCACGCGTATGTCTATTGGCGGAGATTGTTAGACAAAATTCCTCAAATACTTCATTTTTTCACTATTTGGTGGTTTTTTCTACACTAAAGCAGTATATGGAAATGTATACAAACTTATCCCTGATTTATAAGTTTTAAAACAATGCTTCCACATTTTTTCGGTTCGCTTGATTTATCGCTGCTAATCCCTTTTAAGCTCGGACTATTCCGGGTTCTATGGTTTGAAAAGGATAACAGCTCATACAAATGAGAGAATCACAATTTTGGTCTTTGCAATTTTTTACAAAACTGTTTTTTTTAACATATATAATTTGGTTTACCAACAAATGGTCATTCATAGCAGCGTGTGATGATGCAGGGGGGTGGGTTATGCAGGGAGGGATCTCACACAAATGACGGGACTTTGCCATTAGAAACATTCAGTCTCATTTTTCAGCTTTCTGGTATAGCAATGACCCCTTTTTTTCATGTCAATTTCTGTATATGACAATGGGTCATTTTTCAATATTTTCTCAATCGGAAACCAAATTTTTCTAAAAAATTGTTGGGAAAAATAGTCCAAATTTTCTCAATATGGAGTATGGAAGTAAAAATGTCCACAGTTGAGGAAAAAAGGGCAAATAAATTTGCATTAAAATGTTAGCCCCAACATTTGCTACTCTGGTAAAGCTATGGGTCACTTTCCACTTTTTTGGCAAAAAAATGGTGTGGTTTGTAGCTATGGGTGCACGTCCCTACCCAAACCAAAACCTGAGACCCCCCCCCGATTTACTCAGGATGGGATAACTTGATCATGCTTTAGACGAGACTATCCCAAGGTGTTCTGGATGGGATCGAGTAATGAAACACACTCATACATGTGACTGAGACCAAGAGGAATAGTATACATACTTTTGTCTCTGAGTGCGAATAGTGGTTCTTTTCACAGTAATAACGATTCGTCCATGGATTTGGTATAGAATACATCGATCATTTCTCTTGCACATTTTTACAAACAAATTGGTTTACTTTACTTACCGGTGGATATTAGGCTAATAGCAAGGAAATAATGGGGATTGTGTAGGGTCATTAACAGTAAGCAGAGTAGAATGTTTACATATGACTACACTGTGCAAGAACTTGAGGCCTAACTCTTGCTTTGGACAGGAATAGGGCCTAATATAAAGGTGGATTTTATGCATATTATTGTCTCTAATTAGGTTTTTGCATATACAAGGAAAACGACAAGGCAAATAACAAAATAATAGCATATACAATATTCCTTGGAAATTTGCACATTTTGGTACCAAAGTCGATTATACTTTGGGCGATGTATGACCATTTTTGACCTTTGACCTTGTGTCAGGCCACTAAAGGTCAACAGAAAAAATGGCAACATCGATTTCTGAATAGTCGGACCCAGAGTAGTAGACGTTATAGTGGTTGCCAACAATTAACATGAACTTCACCAAATTTTATAGGCCCCTTCCACTACAAAGAGATTGCAGAATCTGAGCGAAGTGTGTAAGTGGGGTCGTATGAGTACGAAGTTGAAAATATGAAGACAAGGTAATCAGGAAGATTTGAAATGCACAGCCTTTAAAAGTCTGAAGAGTATTTTGAATGTTATCCTGTAATTGCATTGGTAACCAATGGAGGGAATCCAGAAGCGGAGTGACATGAGTGCGACTGGGGTGCTTGAAAGGAAGAGAGCTGATTTATTCTGAAGAACTTGAAGACGGTTTAATAAATAATGTCTTATCAATACCATACGTGAGAGAGTTGCAATAATCTAATCGTGATAAAAAGAGAGTGCGGACAATGTTGAGACACGTCCCAGATCCAAATAGCGAAACCCTATTTTCGGAAGACCGAACATTTTGATTCGGAAAAGCGAATGCTAAAAACGCTGTGTTCGGAAAAAACGAACCTTCGAATAAGAACCTTCGGACACAATGAAACCTGTCGGAAAAACGAGGAAGGACCCCAATCTGATCGATATTTTTTAAGATATTAAATTAAGAGGCAATGAAAGTTGAAGAAGAGATTTAGAAAAATCATGGCAAGTTAAAACTTACATGTTTATGGTTTCCTATTTTTAAAAAAAACATAGATGTTCGACAACAAAATCAATCTATCAATCATTAAAAACAAAATATACAACTATATATAAAAAATTATATAATGAGGAGGAATAACGAAAAGCAAAGAAGCCTGAAAGTGTTATTTGACACCCTGAACAACCAAACATAAACGAAAAAAAAAAATCAGACAAAACAATAAAATCCTCAACGAAGAAAACCAAGATTTCTTTTCTTTATGGAAAATATCAATAAATGTTGTAAAGTATGTTTGCTTTAATGGAAATGTCAGTCACAAAGAATTTAAAAATAAGAAGTACGAAGCTTCATATAGATCTACTCTAGTTTAATCTAACGTTCTTAGGAGAAAATGTTGGGACTTGGAACTTTTGGTTATCTATTTGACAACCATTCTCCAAAAGTCTTTTAAAAAACATTAAAAGCCATAAAGCGATTGATAAATTTGGTTGCATTGACGTTTGGTTGGTAAGAATTTTGAAGGTTGTTTTTAGAAGTTCGCTTCAAGAAGTACTGTTCATCATTATCAAAACATGTACTATTTCCGGGAGCTGTATTGTGAATTACATATCAAATACCATATTAAAAATAACGTCATATCATGATTACACTGCCTAAACAGTATATGGTCCAAAAAGTAAGTTTACCCTCGTCTACCAGACGGGGGGGGTGGTTACCACACCCCCCCCTTCAGGTGTTTTCACAGGCTTGCTAAAAACCCCCTTTTTTGGTGCCAAATTATTTAATGTAATTGTCAATTGACATGTTCCGCTCCTTTTAATCCAAAAACAAAATCCCCGGGGTTAGGTAGATACAGGGTGATCCCAAAGTGAATGATAGGGGGGGGCGTGGTAACCACCCCCCCCCTCCGGAAGAGATAGTACCAAATGCCTAACACAACACCAACATCAAATACAATGATTTGGTACCAATAGATACGCTTATGGTCCTCCTCTTTCCTTGATACCCAAATGAGTACCAACATGCCTAGCATTACGTCACAATGATATCAAGTTCGCATGTCAGCAAAACTGCCATTTACATCGACACACACAGTGAAAAAAAATTCAATTTTTCGCCAAAAAGGTTAGGGGAAAACAGATTTTCATTGCGTGGTTTTTGACTCTACTTGAGGGAAAAATGACTAGTTTATATTAAAGAAATCATTTTAGAGATATAATGGGGTTGAGTTCGCTTTAAAAATTGCGAAAGCAAATATCAATTTCCACCCGATATTCAGTATTTTCGTACTTTCATCAACATATGACGACATGGTGACGTCATATGGGGATGTAGTACTTATTTTGGTACCAATGGAAAGAGAAACTCTAAAGCTATTTTGGTACCAAATTTACAGGAATCGGGTGTTCAGTAACGAAAATCACAGGGGGGGATGGTAACCACCCCCGCCCCCTTCGGGAGGTTTTGTTACAAAAAATGGCTCAGGTAACGAGGGTTGAACATGTTTATTAGACGCTACTTACTGTGAAATACGGCAGGGGTTTTATGATTTTGGTAGATTTGAAGTAATCACTCCTTTTCCCCCCATTCGAACAGTTGGTATAGGCCGACGCGTATATGTGTATGAAAACCAAATGACATTTCTTTAGATTCATTAAACACTCTTCAATGGCATTGTTAAATTGATATAACATAAGAAGTTTGTCTCAATATTATACACGATCGCACATCCGGTTCTAGGCTGGAGAATCATAAAAAAACTAGCTAGCATGTCTCGGATGTGCACCTAATCGATGAAATCCCGGGGTACAATCCATTCACCCTTTCACGTGTTACGCGCTAATGAGACGCACGAGTCTGGTCCGCTTATCTATCATGTTTACAAGTGAAGTTTAGGATAAACGTGGCTTTGTTTGTTTGAAATTCATACAGTTCAATTGGCGCGTTATATGGTGGAACTTTTTGAGCCGAGTGGTTGTTTTCCTTGTATTTTGTATCCCTTCAAATGTTTAGAGTTAGTCTAACTATCCCTCCCGCTCGCATAGTTGTAAGATCACATTTTGTAGTACCATGCCACGCATTGTATTTTGAAGTTTTCATGAGATTTAAAAACTTAAAAATGGTCAAAGGGGGAAAATTGGGCGTGAAGCCACTGAAAAAAATACTTCACTAAAAATGCAATAAAAAGAATTCCACATGGATCACAAGCTTTTTGGACACCCAAAAAACAAACCCCACGGAACAAAACAAATGTATGAATGAAAAACAAATCATAAGGCAGACCTTCATTCTGCGCATCTTGGTATGGGGCCGAGTTGGTTTGGGTCCGAGTTTGTTTGGGTCCGAGTTGGTTTGGGGCCGAGTTGATTTGGGTCCGAGTTGGTAAGGGATTTGGGTGGCCGTAGTTGGTATGGGGCCGGTTGGTTTTTGGGCCGAGTTGACTGTGGCCGAGATGGTTTGGGGCCGCGTTGACTGGAACTCCGGATGGCCCTGCATGGACCCCGAACATCTTTTCCTATAGTAAACTTGTCCCTAAGGCTTTTTCCTTAGAGACATGAGGACAATTTCCAGAAATCCGCCCCCAATTTTTTTTCAAAACCCAACCCTGTTTTTTCAATTTGGGATGCTTTCCAATAGATCACACACCTAAGTGAATAAGCCAAATACACCGTCTTTATGTAATTAGATTGATGATTTATTAATGTCTCTCGTGCATGACAGCAAATTAAAAGCATGGTTTTTCTATAGGGAGGCAGATCGAGAGCAGGCCAAGTTCAACAAACAAGGGTTTTGTATTTGTCTATTTGTACCTTGTTTGTCCCATAAACTTTTTGAAAGAAATTTGTATCCTCCAAAAAATCTCCTCCTGTCCTTAAAATTTCCCCGATTTTTTTATTTAATGATAAATAGAGTATACAAACAGTTATATTGGCCTCGATAAGCACCCAGGGCATAAGTTAGCTGCTTGGGCACTACTGTTTAAACCATTTTTTCCAATGCACATTCGTTAAATGCTTGACGCATTGATTTCCCGATGAGACGCACTCATTTTTCAACAAATTGCCGTTTTTGTATATACATAATGTTTGTCCATTGCGCTACATCACTGTGTTAAAATAACTAAACCATATTGAAGCTTTTTTTATAGAATCACAACTTTAAATTGCTATAAAATTCAGATTTCAGAAAATTGGAAAAAAAAACGGAAAAGTCTGATATTCAATCTCACTTACTCACCTTGGAATTAAGCATTAAGAGGTAATTCCTCTTTATGTTCATCCTGAAGGGTTTTCTTCAAGTACACACTACAAACTTAATATTGTGAAAATCTCTAAATCACCAGCCTTTAAGGATTCTAATTTTCCTATATGAGTTACAATCGGCATTCATTTGGAATTTTTTTGTGTCAAATCTTCCCATGCTCAAATTTGAAATGGGTGGGCACCGTTTTTAATAATAATCATCCTTTTTAATAGTCTTTAAATCACCATAAACGCCTTGTAGCCTTGTTTGCCTATTATTCTTATGCTGCCATCAAAAAATAGTCCTCAAACCAATTTTGGGGGGCTATCTAGTTTGCAAGTAGCCAAGTGCACAGTAATTAACTACAGTAGGCCTACTAAGATAAGATGGGGGATTTCCCCCAATTGTTTTCTGCCTGCCCCCACCCCCGGACAATTTTTGTTTGCAAAAATGCATGATTCGGTGCTACAAATCACCAAATTTGGGCAAACCCCAGCAATTTTTGGGAACCTATTGTTTACCATATTCTTTGCCCACAAACTAACTCACTTTTCAAAAATTCTCAAAAAAATTAACTTTGTGCACCCCCCCCAGCAAGAAGTCTGACACCAACCACTACTTTCTAGTTTTTTAAAAAGCTAGACTTGAATGTTCCAGTCTGAAGTTGATTGTGCTTTTTAATTCCCTACCGGTATAAATCTATTTTTTTTCTTTTTTTGCCTCAGTTGTTTTTTGTGTTTTTATGATGACAATTTTTTATTGAACATTTTTCTGACCAACTTAGTTCACATTTTTGTAATACTTGGCTTTTAAAATCTCCAGTAAAAGTATCAAAGACAAGACTATTCGTCCTTGTTTCAAAAAAAACAAAAGCAAGGACATTATGACAAACAAGGTGATTGCTTAAAAATATGGAAATACAGAAAAGGCAAAGTCACAATCCATTTTTAGGTGTGCCGCTGGCGTGGCCAGGTGGAGCGAGCAAAGTAACCTTCTAAAAACGTTTTTGAGGTGACATCGGGAATGAAAAGATAAATTCCATGTTAATTAAAAGCCCTTTTTCAGACTCTTTCCCTGCGATAAAGGGAAACATTTGTTACACCTACTCTGGGGAACTTTTCCCTCCCTCCCCCTTGGAACCGAATGGAACACCGCCTGGCGCTAGTACCTGAGGGTGTGCATGCTTGAAACATATCCTCTGTATATCAAACATACCTGAAAATTCATCGGCCACAATCAGAGTACAGCTGGCAACATTTGATATAGAAAATCAACCACACAGTCTCACCCTTTCTTTTCTCTTCCTTGACTCTTGCCTTAAATTGCTCTGCTCATATTTATTCCTTTCAGTTTCATTCAACCATTCACTCATTAATATTTCGGTTACTGCTGACAAAAATTTCTCACTAAAATAGTGAAAGTAAGTATTTTTTTGTATTTCAGTTCATGTTATTCTTTTTTTTAACCCATCCCATCTCCAACTGCACTTATTGGCAGTCACAGTTATTTTTTGTGCCAATGACGTGCCGGCTGGACATTTTTGAAAAAGATGACTTTCCGATAACTACCCTGTGGGCACTTCCTCAGGATCCGACTGCCAATGCATGCTGGCTTGCATTTTCTCGTCAGGATAATGGCAGAAATACAAGCACCGATTTGTGCCAGCTGGGCTTTAACCTCAGAAGGCAAAACTAATTTTTAACAATAACAACAAAACAAAAGGACTCTCTAACCCTAAAACTAACAATCTCCAAATTGCCCATATGGGAAGCTGGCTGAAGCAAACAACTCTCAGAACTCTTCTGTATCATACAAAATTGCCACACACCCCTCCAATTTTATGATGCGCCTAGTCTCCTCATACCTACTTTGTACGCATGGAAACTATCATCCAAAAATAAGTAAAAAAAACCTGAATGAACATGGAGTGCCGATGAGTGCCTGGTTGAGAGCATTTTCCTCCCATCAGGGAGAGATTGCAACAGTTGGAATGCTGATAAGTGCCTTTTTGGGGCATTTCCCCCCCATAGAAACCCAACTACCCACGGGTGGCTGTGGGACATTACACTTTTTCCAAGGAAAAATTTACAAAGGGTAAATGGCCCAAATGGCCATTTGTGACTGCAATGTAATGCCCCTGGTCGTTATGGTGCTGATTGGGTGTTTAGTTTTCACACATAAAGTTGTTTACGAGGGGGCTAGGGTTATTCATTTCTCACTGGTGTGTCCGGTGAAGGAAAGAAACAAACTTTTCTTAGAACTTTTGTCAAGCAGGTTTTGTATTTGGAATCTTTGGACTTTTTTCTTTTATGAATATTTTGTCATACCACCAAACTAAGAATCAAAATTTTAAATTTGTTAGCCTGCTTGATCCTTTCAAGTTCGTTGTGAATAAATTATCAAAACATTCAAGGGCACATTCCCATGAAATATTTTACAACTATATTGAAAATTCTATACTTTTTGGAAGAAACAGGGCATGAAATGTCTATTTCCCCATGAAGCCAACTGCCAAGTATCTAAAATGTGTATGTTTTTTTGTGTACAAAAAGGCCACAATTAACCTCCAAATTTCAAAATTTCCTTTAAAATTTTTAATTAGTTTTTTTAATGCTTTTAATTAATCTTTTTTATGCCATGGGAAGAAAATTAAAATTGCTTTGTAGTGAATTGTTGTTGAATAAGCAACCCAAGACCACATTTTGTATTATTTTTCATATTAACAATATTAACGAATACAAATTGTGGAGATCTCAATTTTCTTTAGTTTTTATAATTTTTGGAGGTAAACTCCCGGTGGCCCACTTGTATTTCCAAAGTGGATATCATGCTCGTGTATGGGCCTCCTAGAATGTACCCCAAGTGCGTATTTTCACTTAGCAGGAAAAAACACCCTAGACGCAATTTTGGTTGATTTTGCTACCCCTAAAACAAGAACTTTGGTTGATTTTTTGGCTACCCTAAACCAGAATTTGCATGACTGGTTAAAAATGCATCCTAAAGAAGTACACCACAAATATGAACCTACCCCACCCGCTTTCTACCACCCAATTTGGATTAGGAATGATTTGGCCTTCCTGTCTAGTGCGGGTGACACAAAACAAATTGGATAGATTTTCAAATAATGTCCCTTTAATTGACCCACCTGACCTTTCCCCCAATTTGGAGAAACACCTCAAGGGGCTTGGGTCAGTTCTTATACTGACCAAGTTTGGTTGTATGTAGTAATTGGTTTTTAACGCTTGATTTGTGGTAAAACAAATCCGAATGGGTAGAATTTTTCCAAAGAATATCCCCTTTAAAAAAAAAAAATATCAGCCCACATGCCCTCAATCGTCACCCCAATTGGAGTACCACATATGAACCTTGTGGGCCAGATCGTGATTTTTCTGATCAGTTTTGGCTTCAATAGCCCAATTAGTGTTGGGTAGCTTAGAAACTTTCGCCTGAAACTTTGGAAAACACGGCGCGGCTAGATGGTCAGAAAGAATGCGGACTGCCTACTAGGTGCCTCCGCAAATTCTTGCAGGCGACCAAAAAGAATTACAAAATCTCAAAGCCTAAACCCATAGGATGTCTTGGTAATATGATTTCCTGGACTATGCATTGATATAGTATTTTTTTTTTGTGTGATGTGTCATAAAAATGTTTTTTTCTTTTCTTCCTATCAAATTGAAGGAACCGAGTTTTAGTATTTTGTTGAAATGATATTAGTGCTAATGGTCATGTCACTTTAAAGGAAGCACATTGAAAGCACCGGCGCACTTGTAGAGGTTACCTTTGACCTTGCGACTGAACATATGATCACACTCTGAACATAAGGCTGCATAGTTAGTGAGTGTTACTTCCATGTTCACAAGAGCTAGCCTACCCAGCTAGCTTAGTTTATGCGTGCCTAACCTTGTACTCACTGGTTGAGCCATTTACTGTATCATGCTTGTGTAACATTGTATTAGACTGTACTTGGGGGGAAAAACAGAAAAAAAAATGCACTGATGCTGTTTTGCACATAGCCTGGAAAAAAGGCAAAAAGTCGCGCCAACTAGCCTACTTCCAAGGGGGACCATGTTCTCACTTACAGGTGGTAGTAGTGTATGTGCCGCCTAATAAGACCCCTCAATTTTCCGGTGTCAGAAGTAATTTATAGTCCCGGCGTACTCACAATCCGGCTACACCGGGTAAGGAAATAGGGCACTCAATTAGTTGGACACTTCGCGCTACATTAGTTTTCACGCTTTATTCCCTGTTATCGACTATGGAGCCCGGACTAGTATGGGCTCCTGCCGGACTAAGTTTGCTTTCCCACACCAAGCTCTTTTTCAGGTCAGTGACCCATAGCCCATTTTAGTAGGACCAATTTCAGTTTTCCATAGACCCTACTTTTGAATGTCAAAATCCATATTCTAACCCAATTTTCTTTAAAAAAAAAGTGCTGAAAATTGAGGAAAATTGCAGCTTATTTATTTTTCTGAAATTTTTTTTTGTAAAATCTGTTCCGGAGACCCCTTGGTCTCAAACTGGCTCTGTTCGCTCTATTTTGAATCCGGGCAGCACCTCCCTTCCCTTTCCCACCCCAAAAGTTGAGAAAGAACTTTCCATTCCCCCCCCACCCGGGCCTAAGCTATGCTAATTACTAAGACAAGGGTTTAGTGACCAATCATCCCTTTGGGGTATATAGTTCCCAACTGATTTTCTGGATGGAACGGAATCATATGAAAAAAAAATCGAACTCTTCACATTCATGACTTTCATCATCATTGATCATCAGCAGTAAAATAGCAGCCATGGCAATGGCCCGGGGCATTCAAAAAGCAAACGCATTACCACACCTTGCACACACGTATTGCATGATTGGGCAGAATCACCCATTATCAGATTTTGGCCCAGAACTTCCTTTTAATACGAAATGGAGAACCACCGGGGCATCAGGATTTTGTAAAAGTACACTATCCATAATTGTTCATGACCATTTTAAAAACGATTTAAAAATGGGCCGAGAATGGGTGCTATTTTTCGGCTCAATTTTCATTACAATGAAAATTACGTTTTTTTTTTTCGGTGTATTTTTTCGGGGTACAGTGTTGGGTACAAAATTACTCATTATTTTTTTCCTCCCTCAACCAATCCACGCCAATAAAAACGTGTTGCCAATACCATCACATATACATTTAAATGTTTTCACAAACCTCTTGTAGTCCGATCGTGTTTAGAACAATAATAATTTAAGATTTTGTCGTTCAACTCGATTTGCCCTTTTCGCAGTGTTTACGTTTCTAAGCTCCACTCGGTATCTTGAAATTTACGGTGCGTGCATGCGTCTTAGTTTGTTCCTAGTTAATGTGAGGGACCGTGTTTCTATCTTGTATCTAAGTAAATGAGTAAATGCTGAGGGTGCAGTGGTATATCTTGGGAAAAGATTAAATAGTAACCACAGCAAGTCAAAACAACATACAATATAGAAATATATTATCAAAAGGCAGCACTTAGTACACTTGACCAATTTTATATGAGAGGAGCTAAATCTGTAGGGGGTGCGGACCTCTAAAAAGCGAATTCGTTCAAGTCACACTACATCCAAGGTTTGCTGCCTCAGAATAAAAAAAAAAAAAATAAAATGTGCGAGGACCCTCTACAGCATCACCAGGTAGTTAGTGGAAGTCAAATTGTGGTATCACTTTTTTTGCTACAGCTTGTTACATAAAGCACTACTTAGACCGTTATACTTGCTGCAAAAAATTAAGGGGTAGGGGTAGCACAAGACAGTTTATTCCTCTCTGACATTATTAATACAAATTTATTAAAAAAAACTTACAGTATTGACTGTAATTTGGCCATGGAATGGTATGATGTCAAATAAATTACTTTTTAATGATGACATGGGGTGACCCTGGAGTCAGAAGTCATGGTCTGCAATGACATATTTGTTCAGAATCCCACATCCCCTGAAGGGATCGAAAAGCCATGAAATTTGCGATGATATTTTTGCTGCAATTGTTCTTGCATCAATCGTTATTATTATTTTGTTATAATTTTCGCTAATTCTGTATTTTTACATGTTGGACAAGGGATTTTTTATGGTCAATAACTTTGTACTATTTCTCTAAATTCAGTTATGGGAAATGGAATTTGAAAAACAATTGGTCCAAAGCGACCGAAACAGGTGTGCAAAAACACAATGAAAACAATGAATTGCCACATTCAATCTGGTTCATCAAAACAAAAAATTAAGCAAATCAATGATAATGATAAAATATTAATAACCCAATAATAGAGGGGGAGGTATTAGTATTAACGACACACCAACATAGGCCATGGTACGTGATACAATGTTGGCCTTTTAATATTAATATTGTGCTCAACAGACCTGGGTATTACTTAATTCCTTTCACTAAAATTAAAACAATTTAATTTAATACCAGGAAAAGCTTTGTCCCCACATGAAAGAGGTGCACATATTTATAAAATGAATAAAATCTCAACTGAATTTTTTCTAGATATCATTGACCAATGGTAGACAATACCCTCAACATGCTTCAAATGCTCAAGCGAACAATGGAGCTATGATATTCATAAACGGCCCGGAACACACTTCACATTCTTTTACTCTGGTCCATTGTTTTGTGCATGCAGTTTGAACAGATTTCGAATGATATGTCCTTGCTGTCATTGGGCGGAGTTCTCTTTCCTCGTTCGCGATAAAGAAATCTTGAGATTCTACTGTGTGTTTCATGAACTTTGTCCATAGTATATTAATAATTTTTTTTTTCGAAAAGATAATGAAAGAAAAATTCCATGAAAGAAAATCCCCATGTCAAGGGCCTTACCTTCAATTTGTCATTAACCTTCATTCCGCAAGTTATTGTCTTTAAAACCCTGAAAAACCTAATTGCTATTCAATTTACCCAGAAAGGCAATGGATTCACGACCTAATTTTTTAAAAACTCATAATGAGCGAGGTGGAGTATGTTGCCCTTTAAGTTATGAAACATAATACAGAGCTCAATACGGGGAATTGATAACACCTGATATAACTTGTCTTTTCACAGCGGGTCATAACAATGGACACTGCGCGAAAAGCTTTTTTCTGACGGATAATAGGATAGGATAAAGGACAATTGAACTACACATAATATGGCACATGAATCCGGGGATATCAATGCCATAATATTGATTGTAATACTACCGTATCATGCACCATATACCAATGCCAATGATACGGGGGTATCATAGTGTTTATGCTCTGCTTTTCCGCCCCCATATTACACACGTATCCAACGCGTACACCCGATAGATTCCACATTATATATCATCGCCCCTTTTTCGTTGGCATGTACGCGACAAGGTGTGTAGGTTGGTAATACCAGAATGCATTGCTAAAACTAGTTTCCATTCACCAAATTGACAACAAATATGAAATCATGGCAATCTCTTTGGTGGCATCTTTATTTTCACTTATAATGAACTGTATCTTTAAATAAAAATTACAGTTTTTCCTTTTTCCTTTAACAAAAATTATTTACATATTCCTTGAACCAGTATACAAGTTTAGACGCATAAGTATATTTAAGTACAGGGTGCTTCCAAAAATGTCGCATTCGAATGAACAGCGCTACTATCACCTAATTTCTTCTTCATTACTGATATACATTACATGAAAGTATTCCATTTCTCCACACATTTGTTTTTATTTAATTCAATATTTTACCCCCAATCTTGTTTTTTCATTCTGTATGATTTAATCCTCTCATATTTGACCCATGCATCCTAACTTACGTAACTTAACTATAAGTAAGACCAGTGTACATACGCAATACTTCATTATTGACTGAGAAATCATAATAGTTAATC
>JAMKCH010040683.1:0-13202 GCA_023653785.1 Ophioderma brevispina | reverse complement strand
GATATTGCTGGGGATAAAGATAGTAATTCAAGCTATTTCAATCGGCATTGTTGCAGTGTTTTAACAACTCGAAATATTAATCTTGAATTGAATAAATAAATGTACCCACAGGGTTCATGAGCCATTTTAGAGAAAATCCACTTTTGTTATTGTTATATGCCGCCATTTTTCTGATTAACCTATCAAAAAGATTATTTTCGCAATTTATTTGCAGTTCTATTCTTTTGCTTTTGTTCTATTCCATTTTCTTCAATTCGCTATTTCCTTTTGAATTTCAAGCTCTTTAACTTGAAGCATTCACAGTGCCCTGTTCCAGAACCTCTTCTATCTTTTCTTTTTTTTTTTACAATATGAATCATCCCAAACATCTTCATGAACTAACTTTTAATCAAATTATTTTGATGACTTGCTTTCTCATAGCATGGTTTGCCCTCAAGTCCAAATGCTTGGCTAGTTTCATTAACTCAGGCTTTCTCAGCCTCATCAAACTTCTCCCAGTATTTGCCCTATGAACACTTCGGAGCCAAACTCCATTGTGATTGTATCTACAACACAATATACTAAATTGAACCAAAATACAATGGTTGTACATGTAATACACACAAATTTGTATGCCAAAATGTGCACATGTTTACAATTTTATTCACACTTTTAAATGTGTAAATCTGAACAAGACGGACTCAAATTTATCTCAATCAATCCAAGGACGAGCCCCCAATTTCTTTTACGAGGTCTCGTGGACGCTAAGGTCAGAAAAAAACCTTCAAAAACAACATAAAGCCGCCGTGTGCACAGTGATAATGAATTTTATATAACAAACAGATTTTAATGATTTGTAATGGCTGAAGAATTTGGTATGTCCAAAATTACATAAATCAGGAATTCCAATTACACACAATTTTTATACTAATTTGTAAACAAGAATGTCCACTTGGGTCCAACATGTAGCATTGCAGTCAATGATAGCCTCACAGCGAAGGACTCCAAAATGACAGGGCCTCACACAAGTTCACACAAAACTCAGGTAATAATTCCAAGGGAATCTCTCAGTCTGAAGGTAATCGTGTCCAGCAGTTCAAGACGACGGGGCTTACCCTCGACGACAAATGGTCCACAATATAAATCAAGGTAATATACCACCATCAGTCTTTTGCTAATGTCCTCATATAGGATCACAAACGGAATCCTTTTGATTCCGAAAACTGGCGCTCTGCTTAAAAGACGACAGGAGACAATTTAGCTATCAAGATCCGGTGGCATCCAAAATACTATAAATCCTGGCCACCAATGTAGAACTCAAATCACCCATTATTGTAGAGAAAAACTGCTATAATTAGAACTGTATAGCTCAGAGCTCTAGTTTAGCTTCTCGATTTCAACTGGTGGCCTCAGTCCTTCAGTAACAACCTAGTTATCTTCACACAGCTAGATTTCCCTTGCTAACAAAATTCATTACATCATATATGCAGAAAACATGACTTGCACCATCAAATCAGAATTTCACAATCTAATTACAATCACTTCATATATATAAATTTGTGGGGAAATTCCCCCTAGGTGTCTCAAGGGTGTGATCTCAAAACATAAACAAGTTTTTTTGTGTTTTTTTAAGTTTACATCTTGGGAATTCCCCCACTTCCCCTATTGTGCAATCTAACAGGTGCAGCCTGCATAAACAACTATAGGGAATCCCTTTCTCTCTTATAGTAAACAAATTCCTTTTCCAATGAGAAATCTAGTCTCAAATAAAATTGAGAAAATAAAGATTTTTGATAGTAATAAGAAAAAAGGGAGGACAAATAACAGTTATTTCTCAAAAATAATACCAGTCATAAACCTGACATAAACCATAAGATCATTGCAAGAGCATTTTGCTGACTATACTCAGCAAAGTGCTGTTAATGTGTACCTGTCCCGTCAGAGGCCTGGTGGAAGTTAAATAATGTTTAGGGCCTACACGTATTTACCGCGGTAGTCATTCGCCGGTATTTTTTTTACCGGAGTGTTGGATTTTGTTGGTTTGAAGTGTATGTTTTGTCTCTTGACTCTCTTTCCTATCATCCAGTAATCTGAATGCGGCAAGGCACGAGGTCATGAGTTGTAATTGGGATGGCATGGTCCTATCATAGACATTATTTGCTTAGGCTTAAAGGGAGTGAAAGCCAAGTACAGGAATTTAGAAGTCTTAAGGAATAAAGTCAATTCACTAGAAAACAATGGCTTGCGCTTTCACTTTTTACACTAAGCCTTGATTATACTTCGTCGTCCATATCTTTTGGGCAGCTATTGTACATGCGTCCGCACGCCGACTTGTACACTCGCGATTACAACTGCGGTTTACTGCATTTCCACATTAAGCTGCGTGAAGCTATGACGTCACCTCCTTAGTTACCGGGACGAAGTATACCACCAAATAGGGGGAACTCATATAGTGCGAAAACGCCAGGGTGTATATTTTGAATAGGTAAATATAAAATGTGATTCTATAAATGCGCAAGTATCGTTGTTTAAACGCGAAACGATAACCGAATAATTTCCCTAGGATTTGGTGATAATGACAAGTATATAGTGTAGCTACAGGAAGGCTGTTGAAGCTTTACCCGGGCCTACCTAGCCAAGTGAATATAGGCTAGCCTAGCCTACTAATATTTATCTTGTTGTTAACACGGGATTGACTAGGTATTGCATGAGGAATGTTTACCACTATTGAGTAAAACGAATCCTCACAACTTGCCCAATATATCATATCGATGTCATGTCAATGGTCACGATCACGGGATGACTAGTTGTGGCAATAATTTTAAAGGGTCATTCGTGATCCACGCTTCGTTAACCACAGGCCTAGTCAGCAGAACTTGTCTCGAAAGTGTATCCAAATGTACGTGTGAGCCTGCTACTTCCAACTTGAGATCGTGCAAAGATCTGCTGGTGCTTTTTTTATGTCGGCCGAGGCCTAGCCCTCAGTCACCCTCATAAATATCTAAAAAGGTTATTTTAAACATTCAGTGATTTGATTTGATGCATGTTAAATTTGAATTGATATCTTGAGCAATGCCAGTTTATGGACAAACAAGTAGATGATCATCTGAAGTGTACCAAACTGACCTAGGAACTGCCTAGGCCAGCCTGGCCTAGCCTAGGGCCTAGGCACGTAGGCCCGCAGTAGCCAGCAGTTATCAGTAATGTAACTAAAAAGTGAGAATTACTGATTAACACCTAAAATGCTGGCCTGTTTAAGTAGGCTAACCCTTGAAGGCTTGAGGTAAACTCAAACTTCAAAGGCCATACTGCTTCTGAAGGAATTTGGCAGCAACTACAAATTACAATCATGACAATGGGCGAATTCTAATTTATAATCAATGCATTTAGCAGAAGTGCCAGAAAACACCATTCAGATTAACACGATTCGTCATGCATCTGGCTTTCACATAGGGCTGGGGATAGGCCACTTGAAATTCGAACAGGAGAGGCGTAGGGCTAGGACTAGGCCCCGGCTTATGCATGGCCTGCCAGAAGGAACATGCCATGGTGAAAAAAACAAGGGTGAAGAAGATGAATCGTGAATACATTCAGATGAGCAGAACCCGAGCATTGATTCCCATCATGCGTATTTTCTGAAAAATATGAAAAATGGGAACAATATAATCATTGGCAATCTGCCAACAATCATGAATTCGCCATAGCAATAACAAATGTTTTGTTGTGAAGCTGCCATGCTAGCAATGTAGAGCAGAACGATCGCCTGGTTAAGAGTGCAAGGTTTTCGAATTTACAGCCATCAGAATTCGACTGAAATTTTGACTTCACAGTTCAAACACAAATTTGCTTAATTAGCGACCGTTGGTGTCTTACCTACCACTGTGAGCAAAAAATCTGAGATATGACATTGCACAAAATGGTCAACTAGAGCAGTAGTGAGTTGATATGATGATCATGCATGATGCTCCGACGGGCCGACCTCACTTTTTCGGTTATGTAGTTCTGCCGGTTCGAAGTCGAAACACAGCCTCCGCCCCCCCCCTTGTGCTACTTGGATGACAATAGTGGTCTACATGGCCTTCTGGAACGTAAAGAGACCGTCTCTTGCCAGTATGAAAGAACGTGCTGTGTTACTGTTAGCCTTGATTGGTTTTTACCAAATGAGAGTGCTGTTTCTTGGATGGAATTTCGAAGTGCATCTCGGGTAAATTTCTTCCCTCAAACAAATTGCAAAAAACTCGCGCTAGCAGTCTGATTATTACGGCATTGGAATAGATGGAATAAATTGGTACACCACGCTATGTAAAACAGGGAATATATGAATACATGGTACACCACGCTAGGGGAAATAAGTACGCAATGCGGGAAAAGATGGTTAAGCTTTTGAGCTGGAGTCACTATCTAGTGTTTAATAGAAATCTGTGGGTACACACCGAGTGCTAGTCTTATTCAAAGATAACGTAGGAGGGCGCTATTACGCATATTGAACGGCACACAAAGACTTGACTTAAGGCCAGGCCTGGTCACGAATATTCAATATCTAAATGACCGTTATCGAAAATTACACTATTTTGCAGCGGGGTTAATCCACTAACCCCGACGGATTTTGAATCTTCAATAATTGTTTCCTAAATGATCATGATATTACTAAATGGGTATTGAACGATGCGTTTAAAAGGTGTGATTTTGCCAATGTCACTGGAACCGAGGCCTGCGTAGAAAAATACACGTAAGAATTCCCTAAATTACCGTTTACAAATCCCACATTCCCAAAACCAGCAGATCGTGTCCGGACCCCCCCCCCCCTGGCACCAAGGTCCATCCCAGTTTAAGGGGATCCTACACTGAATGTTTCACGGTTAATATTTTTTTTTTTTTCAAATGCGCCTATTTCAGGTATTTCAAGGTCGCATTGGTATTGTTGAGTATCAAAATTTAGCTCTTTAATGTTCTTAGGTTTTATTGAATTTTTTATGAATCAAGGTTCTATATTTTGCTACAGCCCTTGGAGTTCTACACATCGGGGTCCCTTCAATTGAAATCCCTGGAAATAGTTTAGTTCCTACAATTTGTTTGTGTAAAAGAACTTAATTCCGTATTTATATATTATAGCAATCAGAAATTCACAGCTGTCAATAACACCAATTTTACGTTTAAGGTCCAAATAGTCAACAAGATTATCCCCTATCCACGAGTTTTGCCTGGACTTTTCATTGCTGTGTCTCACCCCTTAGAATCTAACCTGAATCGTTATAGCGCCCCTGTAATCCAAGGCCGAAGGACCATGGTCGTCCACAAGGGTCATCTCCTTATTGGGCGAGGGTAGCTACGGCTACCCGCTCATTCGCTTGGGTTGGACCTCTTCAAATAGCAGTGTTGCAGGAAATTATTTGTACCGTTTATCTCTAAAATCTATGTATGATAGTTTATGAATGTTGTGCAATTTTACGTCATATGGATATGTGCTCAATAAGATAGGCCCAGCGAAAACATGACGTACATTTAAAAAAAGATATGAATGTTCAAAGAGTAAGAAATACAAAGCGATCACACTTCCACACAGTTACGTCGTGAGCGATGTGGAATAAAAACACGACGGTTAAGGGAGCACAGTACAAATCCCTCGCCCTGAAAAGTGCAACACCGCTATAGTTCCTACCTAGAAACCTAGAATTTGAGCGTAATGTGTGTAGTTTTGTGGCGGGTATACTATTTGTCCTATTGCTTTTGGTGTCATTCTTGTGCGTATTCATTCATATTTAAGTTTAGTAAAACATGAATGAGAAAGCTTATTGGCGGTATGATACTGCGACTAAGTGAACGCCGTGGAACACCGATTCTGCGAGGCTTCAGGAGCTAGAAAAAAAAGGGTGTAAATTTTCAATCTAATTGCAAATAACTGGACATTGTCAAATCTAGGTTTCAAAAGAAGATACTTAAGAGAACATGAATTAAAAAATTCTCTCCTGCAATGTCAGTGCTCAAAAGTAAGGCGGGGCAAAGATATGACGGATACAAGAGAGCGCATCAAGCCGTGTTTAATAGGCAACATTTTGGTACTGTGCCCCCTTAACACTAAAACAAAAACCATAATATAGAGGGCGTAACAGCAACAGGGGAGTGCGGCCAAGAAATCCCAAAATTTAAGACATCGCCATTGGCTTACACTAAAACAAATATTTGACGAAATTATGAAATTTAGTATTTTTGTCAAGGAATATTTTTATTTGTAATGTTTTACAGTATTTGCGGGTTACCGCGTCTTTAAAAAAAATCGTAGACGTGCAAATTGCATTAACGGATTCTTAGAGGGGATGGCCCGAATAGAAGGATATAAAGTTTTCATCTTGATAGAATCGTCCGTCACCCAAAACCCCTCCTGTAAATTTTGCACCAATATATCAATCCATTTTGGCTGTGAGGAGCTAAAAACGGGCGATTTTGTAAGTGACCTTTACCTATATGCGTATGACCTTTGATCTCATTTTTTAGTAGTATAGATAGATTCCAAAGTGCACACTTATAAAAATGTGATAATTAATACGATTCAATCCTTTGGAATGACAGGTAAGATGTCATGAATTAACGAATGTTTCTAAGTGTGTATGAATTTAAATAGTGCAATGGCGTGATGAACATTTTTTTGAAAACATTTTGGAAAATTTAAGTCTTTGGTTGACAGAAGTAAAATTTAAGAAAATAATTGAAGAATTCATTGGGGACAATGGCTGAACGTGGGACCTTTACAATTTTGGAAGGGCTTTATGATTTTTAAAACAAAATGTTATCACGTTGGTACGTGTGCCGAATCCTGTAAGATACTACGTCCGTCGGCATGCAAATATCTGGAATTGCTTCTTCCAGTTCTGCTGTGAGTCTCAGTAGTCAATCTTGTGTGGGTAAGAATAGCGTTGATGTTTTCCCCTCCCGATTAAGGTGTATTATGTTCTATAAGTTTGTTGATGGTCACATTTTTTCCCTTTAAAAATCGTAAATGTAAGAGGGATATTAAGCTCCTATTCACTCTGTGTTAAATATGTACGTTCATTTATGCCTCGGCTAAGTATGTGAAAAAAGTCGCCATAGTCAATTGCAAAAACTTCCCCCTTCCCCTACCTTTACATGGATATTTCCTCCTGACTCGCCCTTCCTTTTTATAAAGGAATTTTATTTTAATCCTCCTTGGTGCAAACCTTCTGGATATACAGGGAAAGATTAGCTACACCAAGATATTATATAGAACTCCTTCGATTTTGTACGGCGAACGATGTAACGCTGCGCGCTGCTGCTGCTACCGTCGTTAAGGCTGCATAAAACCTGCAGAAACTAGTCGGCCTATAAGCATAAGCCTACGAACTTATCATCAAGGAGCTTGAAGCACTTCTGAAAATGAAATGAAAAAGTGTTTGCTAAAGTAACATTCTAGTATCTGAGATTAGAACATCCCTTACCCTCATCCTGACACTCGCACCAAAACATCCCGGTTGCCTTATTTAGGCTTGATTATATTGTTGCATCCTCTAATTTGGTCAATATGTGAATGCCTTCCAAAATTATTTCCGGTATTAGTTTCTGACCATTCTAATTGTCACTGCCAAAATTTCACATGATATCCCTTGTGAAGGCAAAAGGCTATTGGAAGCGCAAAATTGTCACTTTAAGGCATGATGCCTTAATTTTAAATCAAAATCCAAAGTGCTGAGTTTAAATCAATCCCATAGTCCGTTCTCTTGCCATCCTAATATTCTTTGGGATAGTTTGAAATGTTTTATTACTCGCTAGGCCTACTGCATAGAATATACCATGCAGGAAGAAAAAGGGAAGGGACTAATACAAATCTATCTTTTTGGACAAAATGAAAGGTGAAGAAAGAACATCCTGACCCAAAAAAAATCGATGGGAATAGGACTCTAAGCCCACTTGAAACCTTGTCGTCAACTCCTCATTGGAAATAAATTAATGGTATTTAATGCAAGAAACAGCTGGTTCGGTTTATAAGATCTAGAATTAAATTGTCCGTAACCTGGTGAAAAATCTCCAGGTAGGCATACTTTGCAATTTAGAAAAGGGGGTCCTGTGAAAAGAAAATTATACGTAGTCTTGCTATGGATGATGGTACTCTTAAGACTGATCGGTGATCTAATTTGTGATGATTTTGACGGAACTGCATGCCTTTTTGGTAACCTTTATTTCTGATCAAACCATGGTGCTAGCCCTTTCTTGATCAACTTAATATCCCTCAACTTTCTGAGCAGCTCAAAGACCTTTGAATATGCCCCATTTCAAAAGCCAGAGCTATTGTCAAATCTTAAATCCACGCAGCATAATAAGTCGCCTGGTCTGCATTGCCTACCAGCTAGTTTTACATTGTACTTTTTTCAAGACATTGCTGACTTATTTTTAACCTCTTTGAATTATTCCTTGAACAGATTTTTGTCTCCATCCCAGAGAAATGGTATCATCACTTTGCTTCCTAAAAAAGAATCGGGATCTTAATTACGTTAAAAATTATCGGCCTCTTTCCTTATTGACTACGGCTTATGTTATAAATCTAGGACAAAAATAGGTACTGTACCTAAAATGTACCTATTTCATGTCCACATTTGGGAACAATTATCAGGTACATTTTAGGTATAGTTTAGGTACACTTTGTAAACCTAATTTAACTCAAAATATGTCCGACCATAGATTTTTGTGTGAAGTGCAGGTACTTTTAGGTATTGTCCTATTATGTACACCAAAAAAGTACCTAAATGATACCGTATATGCCTTTCACAATTGACCCACTTACCCCTCCTCTACCTAAAACCAAGTACCTAATAAAGGTCACTTTGGGTATCAATAGCTAAAACGTACCTCTCATGTATTAAAAGTAGTACCACCAAATTATACCTGCTATGTACTTAAAAGGTACCCAATAAAAGTTATTTTGGGTATCTATACCTAAATGCTACCTAAAATACCTTCTTCGTTCCCAAAGTGGTCCATACCTAAATTGGCCTGTTATTCCTAAAAGGTACCCAATAAAGGTATATTTTGGGTATCTTTACCTAAATTCTACCTAGAAAGTCCCGTGCATTTGTTCCAAAAGTGGTCCATACCTAAATTGTAGCCGATTATGGTACCTAAAAGGTACCCCCAAAAGGTACACTTTTTGGGTACTATTCGGGTGAATAAAAGTGCCATTGATTGCACCCACCCCACCATTTTGGAATATCTTGGTGTCGATGAAGATATATTTTATTGATTTATCTTCCAATCTGGTTAGTATAGGCAAATCAAGTGAGCAGTTTTGCAATATATCCAAAAATTTAAACTGCATGGCCCCGTATTCCAAAAGATGCTTAATCATTTAACGAAACAATAATTATCTTTGAAGAAGTGTGGTGGATAAGTAACATTCATTAAAATTTGAATATTTTTTTCTCAGCGTGATATAGATAAGTTAGCACAGAACCTTTTTTCTTTTGGTATTATAATTTGATGCTTTTACCTTATTTCAAAATATTATCCCGTCTACTTCACTACTTCAGAGAAAAATGTTTACTAAATCATAAACAGTTTGAAAACACCCTTTTTGAATACGGCTACTGTATTCAGGCAAAGCATCCACAAGAGAATCGTTTAATTTTACTTGGCGTGAACATTCTCAAGCTTCGACTTCATGTGGTCTCAGCTTCGACTTAACCTTCGCTTCTCAAAATGGGGGTATCATGCGTAGACATGGAAGTGCGGGTCCAATTGGCTTTTTTGACAGGTCAGATGCCTACAACAGCGCACTCTAATAGTCCGTGTCTCTACCTTTGTGCATGATGTCATAACATTACGCCTGCGTCAAGAAATGCCTCTTTGATCGTGCGCTTAAAAGCGCCATGGCTTCAAGTTAACGCGAGCGATTACTCATTGCGATTAACAATTCAGCTGACATCATGCACGAGGTTAAGAACCACGGACTATATTGGATTTTAGTCTGGTGCTCGGCTCAAAGAACCCTTGCATGTGACCTTGGCGCAAGAGTCCACACAAATATTTTGATTGTTTTAGCAATATTGACCTACTGAATCTAAATCTGGATGATGCCACTTTGGGCATCCTTGAGCATTGGATAGGGTAGGGGGAAAATTCACAGGGGTAAAATTTGTAATGCTTCATACTGGGTTAAAAGTTGTATAGTCATGTTTCCTAGCTGGTCCTATGGATTAAAAAAAAATTATAGTTTGCTATATCAGGACTTTACTTTAACACATCAAGTCAAAATGGTTCAAGGTCATCCTAGGGTAAACAATTTAGAATGCACATATTCTTTCAAAATGGGCTCAAATTCTTCATTCTGTTGGATATTAAGTCAATATAGGGTTACCACACTTTGGTTGACTTTGTGTATAACTAAGGGGGAAATAATGGAAAAGGTCCACAGGGTCTATGGGGGTTAATCATTTTTACCCTCTGTAGATACCTACAATGATTTGACATGAGGTAATTTTTATTTTTCGTTTTAACATTCCCATACGAACGATTTGAAACCAATTTTGAAACAAATCGATCGTTGTAACTATTTAATCCATGATGACTTGAACAAATTTTGGTCTGTAGTGTAAACACAAAAGGTTTGCAGGTCTAGCAAACTATACCTTTTTTAACCTTAGGACAAGATAACACTTCTCTACGATTTCAAATCCACATGAAACATTTACAAATTTTACCCCTGTTAAATTACCCCCCTTCCCTATCTCACAATGCTCAATGAAGCCAAAGTGGGGCATCATCCGAATTTGGAATCAGCACGGTCCATGTTGCTAGAAACATCACAACCATTGTGGTGGACTTGCGCAAAGTCATAGGGGTCGAGCACCGGACTAATTGGCTTATTTGCGCGTTCGACATTTTTTTCCGAGTGCACGTTCGTAGAGTAAATGACCCCCCCATATCGCTATATTAGCTGCGTCAGCGTATGTATCAGAGATGGCCGTTCTTTTGTGACAGCAACTATACACCAAAGAGGAACTGCCAAAAAATTTTTCCCCGGGGTACCACACATTATTTCACTGGGAATGACTTTGGCCATGAAGAAAACGAGTGTTTGTTTGGGGTTTTATTCCGTATTGAAATGCATGGTACACATTTTGGCACTTCACAATTTTCTTTAATCCCCCCCCCCCATTTTACAGAGTTGCTTTGGGTTCCAAATAGTTATTATTAATTATTTCTTCTATGTATTTATGAATTTGGTCTACTTTTTATTTAATATTTGTCCGCATCATTATTAGTTGATTATTAATTATTGGAAGCAAACTATTAAAGTAAGAAGGTCAAAAATATGTGTGTGTGGGGGCTGGGATTACACAAATGTCAGAGGCTAACTCTTTAACTCTAAATCTGATGTGTAAGCTTGTATAACCCCACAAAATAGAACTAATTATACCATGGATGATCTTTCTCCCTATTATCTTGCCCTAATCATCTTGAATCACATACTTTCTTTCGTTATTAAGGAATAACATTTTGTGATGGTGATAATGCAAGGTTTCTAACTGACATGTGTTTATTTTGAGGTATTGACATTTTAATTTTCGCAAGAAACAACACAAACAAAATAATTTTACTGGAATTGAGACTTTAAAAAAATTATATTTGAAAATGTAACAAATTAAGCATTTTAAAATGTCGCAAATGTAAATTTCAAAATATACCTATCTCAACCAAAACCCCATAGTTGACCTTTGTGATTCACAAGCTCATATTTTTTTTTCACATTTTGAATTTATCTCCTTTCTCTGTTGATAAAATGTTGGTCAGTCTAAGCGATGTTCCACATTTCCCGTCTGTTTGTAAAATATAACTATTCCCTAAATGGTAGTTGATTGCATTCTTTGGTAATGTGTGTGAACAAAATGCTTGTATTACAGATCCATAGAAAAGCCACTGCTAGTCCCTGCCGACCCTGGTTTGCTTCTTCAAAGGTATTCATCCACAATTATTGAATGTTAATTTTAACGAAATTCCCAATGAGTTTGGATGGACAGCCTACAAAATTGTGAATTTCATTAAAAAACAGATAAAAATTGAATTTGCACCCAAGCACACCCGATTATTACTAAGGTTAACGGTTTCAGATGAATATACAAATCTCAATCTTTGAAGGTAAGCCGCGGGATGAGGGATGGATCACAAATGCCCCTTTAACTTTTAGTTTCTTTTTTCCTGGTTGCATTCACAGGAATGTTTATTTTTACAACTTTTTTTCAAGGATATCATATCAGCTTCCTTAGCAAGAAGCTTCTAAACGATGCCATTTGGTGCCTGATTTCCCAACATCTTAGTGAAATGTTTGCACCATATGACACACCTATACATGCAATGACTATTTGTACTCCCTGCTTACTAATATAGGCCTATAATCGTGGAAAAATGTCCATCAATAATAATGCCATACACTTACCATTTACCACCGCATACTCAGGATGTCCCAAAATTCAACACCATTATCTAAAATCCAATTTCACACTAGCTATAGCTACCTGTACAGTGAGTACACATCCTTTCAGCCAACAAAATATTTGAATATGGCATTTGGCAGTTGTCATTCACATCATACAACCTTCCTAAACCATGTGCCCACTTGTAATAATTATTATGAGGTTCCTGACATCCTTCTTATCTTTTGATGCCCAAAAGGTACATTTCAGGTACTTCTAGAGATGCTTGACATGCTTGATCATCTTGTGATTGCCAAAAGGTACTTTCAGGTACTTCTGGAAATTAGGAAAATATTCTAAGTCCCAAAAGGTCATTTTAAGGTACTAAGTTCAGGGGAAAATATTCTAAGTCCAGAAAAGTGTATATTTTTAGGTATCACATCATGATGAGAAAAAATCTAAGTTCCAAAAGGTCAGCTTTTAGGTATATTTTAAATCAATTAGGTACTTTGTAGGTACATTTTTAGATCCCTTCCTGACCTGACTACCCAGAAGGAAAGGTTAAAATTAATTAGGTACCAAACACACAATACTAGACTATAATTTCTAGCACCACACCAACCTATCATAAAATGGTATACTAGGTATAACCCAGAATGTAACTTTTCAAATATTGGTACATCTTAGGTACAAACAGGTATTATAGGTACAACTGCATGTACCTTGTCTGCCCGGGATGACGTCTCGTAGACGTCAAGGTAGAAATACCTTTCAAACAACAAATAAATGAGCCTTGTGCACAAAGTG